>JAGFNQ010007176.1:178868-379746 GCA_024364735.1 Boesenbergia rotunda | reverse complement strand
TCTCATATGGAGGTAGTAGAGACTACCTTGGTCGGGACCTCTGTTTAGCAAGTAAACAGCTGTCTTAAGTGCATAGCCCCAAAAGGATTTTGGAAGAGTTGCATGATTCATCATAGACCTAACCATGTCCATCAGGGTTCGGTTGCGCCTCTCAGATACACCATTATGTGTGGTGTATACGGCGGAGTCTATTGGGACAATATCCCATTGTCCCTTAGATAATCTTGAAACTCTTGACTTAAGTATTCACCACCTCGATCGGATCGAAGTATCTTAATACTTTTGCCAAGCTGTTTCTCTACTTCATTTCTGAACTCTTTGAATTTCTCAAAGGCTTCAGATTTGTGTTTCATCTAGAACACATACCCGAATCGTGAGTGATCATCGATGAAGGTGATGAAGTAGCTATAGCCTCCTTGTGCAAGAGTTGACATTGGTCCACATACATCGGTATGTATTAGACCAAGCAATTCTCCCACTGGATTACCTTTTCCGGAAAAGGGTAATTTGGTCATCTTGCCTTTTAAGCATGATTCGCATGTATCAAATGAACCGGGTTCAAATGATTCCAAAATTCCACATCGGTGTAATTCGGTCATGCGTTTCTTACTTATATGGCCAAGACGACAGTGCCACGTGTAGGAGTCTATTCGATTATCTATTCGAGCACGTTTGTTGCTAACTTCGATATTGAAAACGTCACTGGATAAATCTAACGTGTAGATGCCATTGCACAAAGTTCCATTCCCATAAAGAACGTCATTTAAAGTTATGTAACAACAATTGTTACTGAAAGTTAAATGATAACCTTTTTCATTCAAACATGAAATAGATACAATGTTCTTTATTAACGAAGGAACAAAATAACAATTATCCAATTCTAAGACACGTCCAGTGGGGAGCTTTAGCAAATATGTTCCGATGGCAACAGCAGCAATCTTTGCTCCGTTTCCAACTCGCAAATTCGCTTCTCCTTTGACGAGTCTTCTTCTATTCCTTAGCCCTTGTATGTCATTACATATATGTGAGCTACACCCAGTATCAAGTACCCAAGTGTTTGAGGAAATAGAATGACATTCAATAACGAAGATACTTGAAGAGGATGGGGCATCGGATGCCTTCTCTTTCAAGGACTCAAGATAAACCTTGCAGTTTCTTCGCCAGTGACCCTCCTTGTCACAGTGATGTCAAGTGCGTTTTAGGGTATTTTCAGTCTTTTTGGCCTTTTTCTTCTTTCCCTTATTCTGTTCATTGGCTTCCTCTTAGAACCTTTCTTCGAGGAACCAACTAACAGTACCGTCTTTGATCCTGCTTCACAGAAGGCTCTACAGTCTTCAGCAGGTTGAGCAACTCGGGAAATTGGTCTGGAGTTGTGTTTTCAGGAGGACGGTTGGGAAGTTGATCTTCAAGGACATAAGCAATTTCTCTGCCTTGAGGACTATCCTCAGGTTTCGAAGCCAGTCCATGAAGTTTGGCCCAGTCAGTTTATTGGTGTCCAAAATGGAACGCAAGTTTAAAGAAGACATGATCGAGTGATTATCCTAGAAATACAAATTGAGATTATGTGAGAAGAATGATTAAAGAATGTATCAATATACATAAATTGAAATCCTATTTATTTTTCAAATTGAATAACCCTTATTATCAATTCGGGAGATCGTAGGAACATCTCCAAATAGGTTGATATCCAACCATAGATAAGAACCACCATGGCTGTGGCCATCAAGTTTTTCTTAGCTATGAAGGTAGGTAATTATACCGATTACATATCACATATATGTAACTATCACATTATGCTATCAACTAATTGAATGTTTGCATAAATCATTGGGTTGTTAACTCATTAACAAGTATGCATCATATACATAGCACCCAACTGCACCTCTCTTTACATCGACCTTGGCTGTGGCACAACAAATCGATGCTCCAAGCTTAAGGCTGACCCATTAATCAAGAAATAGTTTTAATATGGTTGGAGCTCATTCAACCGTTTAGTCAGGCTTGGATGTGTCCAACAACCAAAACTAAGGATTGACCTCTGACTCCAACTATATTATTCATAAACTAATTCCATGGTTTGAACATGTTGAGGTTCAAGTCGGGCATGGATGTGTCCATCAACCCAATCGAGAAACAAAACTCCGATTCTAACCATATTAATGGAAGGTGTTTGCCTTAATATTTTGTAAGGGGTTTTTGGGTCTCATCTTTTCTAAGCACATTCATGACATAGAATTATGTCATGACTAACGATTTCCTTAATAAAGTATGTATGTGACTTAAGTTATCAAGTCTCATTAATTGAATTAGGAACCGGATTTCCTAATTCCAATTTCATACTTAATTAAAGGAATTGCTTTGGGAAACAATTTCCTAAATTGTCATAATTAATTTCGGAAATAATATGTTCAAGACCTTGATTTCTCTAAATCAAAACTTATTAAATTAAGAGACAATTCCTTAATTCAACCACATATTATTTTCATGAAAATCTCATTTAAGAAACTCTATAGGAAACCATTTTCTTAATTAATTTTGGAGACAACAATATGTAAGAGCATCACCTCTTCAACATATTTTATTCATGGATTTAATTAATTACAACAAATTGTTTTCTAAGGGTGGCTCCCCGAGGCTCAGATACCCAAAGAAAAGTAATGTGTTGTAAATCTAATTGGACGGCTCCCCGAGGCTCAATCCAAATCAAACATGACAATTTCAATTAAAAATTGGGAAATTAAATTACAACATCTAACTTTAAATTGGACGGCTCCCCGAGGCTCAATCTAAAATAAAGAATTTTGTTGTCAATTTAAAAACCAATTCAAATTTAATTGTCAACTAACTGTCCATGAATTTGTCTAGACTTTCTCAAAAGAAAGTGCCCAAAATTGCGAGATTTCAAAATTGATTTTTCAGAATAATTGTAAGTTTCTGGTAAAAGAAAACTTACATATTTCCAAAATTGGAAAATTTCTAAAATAGAAAAATTTCCAAAATTGGAAAGTTTCCAAAGATGAGAAGTTTTCACAATTATTATAAAATTTCAGAAACTAGAAAATTTCAAACGTTTGCGAAATTTCATGAGGATTTCCAAACTTTGAAATTCCTAAATCTAAAATTTATTATAATTTGAAAGTTTCCATAATTGAAAAATTTTTCCGAAATTGAGATCATGACAAAGTTTTCCACAAAACAATTATACGATTATGTCGAACACTAACCGGCTCTGATACCACTGTTGGGACCGGGTGCATGTCGACAAGGATACGAGTTCGTAAAATTTAAAATTTTTTACGTGCAGCGGAAGAGTTTGCATAAAATAATTTCCTAAATTATTTTAACTTCGTATCTAGCATGCAATCTTATGGTGTGTTGACATAATTATAAAATAAAACATTGCGGAATAGTAAACAAATTTACTAAGTACCTCTCGTAACTCGAAGTAAGGGACGAGATCCAACCGTAGCGTCCCTTGGAAGCTCCGCCTCTATTCGCGTCCACGCCGAGTTCTCTTCGGGATGACTTCACAAAGTCACGAGTTTTGTGCCGACGAGAACTACTAGATTCTCGGAAGGCACAACTAGAAGGACAAGAGAAAAATTAGGAAAACTAACCAACGAAGTAACGGAATCGAATTCCGAGAAGAGAGGAGTCGCTATCCGCTTCTTCTTCTTCGTGTTCGGGTTCTCCTTCTCCTTGAAAGCTCACGCCAACTCCCTTGGATGATGGTTGTGTGCGCCGGCCCTAATCCACAAGGATGGGGCGCCGGCCCTAATGTGAAGGAGAAGAAGATGAGGAGAGAAGAGAATAAAAGAGAGAGAGGGAGAGCTCTAATTAATCTCTTGATTAATTCATTGATCTAAAGGTCTAGCCTTTGGTTCCTTTATATAGTAGCAACTCTTTGCTAAGTCTCTCTCTAAACGGAATTAGTTATAAGAAATTTATCCTATAAATTTTCTTAACTAATTATTCCGTTTAAACCAAGTCTTTATTATAAACCAATTTATAATAAAACTTATTCTTTTCTCTCTTTAAATTATGGAATAAATTTTTATAAGAAATTTATAAACTTTCTTATTATGATAAAATCAATTCATAATTGATTTTATAAAATTAAAATAAACCAATTCATGGATTATTTTAACTTCCATAAAAAGAATAAATTTCTACAAATTTATTTATATAAATTTTCTTTATACAAATTTATTTATCCATATAAAATAAACCGCGCTAGATTTATTTTATTAATTAAACCAATTAAATTGGTTTAATCTCCTTTAATGGCCGGCCACCACAAGGAGGGTTAGCACCTCCTTTGGCCGGCCAAACCAACCCGAACCGGTCGCGAATTAAACTCATTTAATTCGCCCAAAAAGCCTTCAAAAGACTTAGCCATTTTTAGCTTCCATTGCGCCTCTGATTAACTCAGATTCGACTCGTTTCTCTTGATCGGAAAATCCAATTTTCAACTCGTTTTAAATCCCTCGGATTACTCGTATTACGTGTGACTAAATAGGCTTTCGATTTATGTTGGCCGTCTATAATTAACCCATTAATTATAGATCGATCATGAGTGGCACCTAGTAGTACATCATGATCCCCAATCAATCGAAAGATCAACGGTTTGACCCCAGAAGAAATTATTCTGAAACCCTTCAGCAGCTCTAATGAATCGTGCCTCATTCCCTTCACCACCTTATACCCACTTGGTTCAGGACACGGTCTATGGTGTCAGTCCCCACTAGGCTGACTACGTCACACCTAGCCCAAGTAGTGTCTTCCTCGTCCTTTGGATTTCTAATTACTCTCATGTATTTAAGAGACTCGCACTCTTAACATGATATGCTCTGGCCAGAGGCTTTGAGTAACAATCCGACGATAGGCCTGGGTATACATCTCCTCGCAAGGAGTGGTGAATCCTTTGTAGGCTGTTCAAACATCTTCGGGCACTTCGGCTTATACCCGATCATCCTGGGTCCACACCTCCTTGGAGATGCTTGCTTAAGATGTCAAAGTATAAGTCTCCATGACCAAGATGACTTGAACACCGCAAGTCAAAGGAACATCGCACTTAAGCCGCAGTAAGATCTTCATTGACATATCTACATGTAGATTCCCATATGAAGTCTCACAGCTAGTCACTCCAATGAACTAGTTCCCTTAACTAGCATCCATGTTTATCTCCGGACATCCCAATGTCACCAGCCAGTGAGAATCAGCTGATTAGAGAATAACCCATGCTAGTCTCAACAGAATTGATAGTGTCCGTTTTTATCAATTCATCGACTAGGGATAATTTCAATACTTCACAATTGCACATTAGAGATAATCACTAGTTGTGATCTCATCACAAATTCTCTTATGCTGTGAGTTGTGTTGCGGACATTCAGTAGATGAGTTTAAGATCCCAATCAAATACACAAACATGTACACTCAAATAGTGAATTATCATTTATTAAAATAAATGTTTACAATCATAAGGCGATTGCCTTAGGACACTTCTCTCATATCACTAACAATATGCACCAAAGCAGCAGACAATAAAGTATATAGATGTAGGAATCTGATAAGAAAAGAGCAGAGTTTAGGAATAGTTATCTGGTTGAAGCGCCGGCGTGCCGACTGCCCTTAGAGAATTGATTGCCGCCCTACAGTGCAAAGGCTCCCGGCAAAATCCCCCCAAGATTCGACAACCTCGCGACGTTCGTAGGTGCACTCCAAGACGAACGCTGCCTCTGGACACAACCTCAGATCGCACAAGGCGAAGCCTCAAGACTCAAAATCGAGAAAGAAAGAAAGAGAAGAGAGAAGTGTTCGCAGGCTGAGGACTGAGGAAGGAGATGAATCCTGTAATGGCATTCTATCCCTCTTATATACATCCGAAGAGGCATACAATTTGCCTCTTCGTGCTGAGGAGTCATGGCCATGCGCGAGGCGTCACGTCGTGCGACGCATGAAGAATTAATTCCTCAGAAAAAGAAAAAACAATAAATAAATAAATAAAGGAATAAAATAAAACCAAACCAAATTGGTTTAGGAATCAAACTGAAATCTGTAAAACCAAATCGGGCCGCCCGCAAGCGTGAGGCTGACGGGCTGGGGATTTGCACCCCCCCTGCGTGCGATAATCGCGTGCATCGTGCCCAATTTATGGATTTCCGGCCCAGACCCCCTGAAACCACCTGATTTGGGCTCAGCCCGCGCATGCGTGTAGGTCCCCCTAAGCTATCTAAGCATAGTTGGAATGGCTTCATATATAAGGCCTTCCAACTCTCTTGGCTTAGCAATGTGGGACTAAACACATACACACTTCCTTCAATATATTTGAAATTCCAAACAAAAATCAACAATCCCTCACAAATTTCAAATTATAATAAATAAATAAATAAAACAGGTCCTGAGGCTTTGTCGTAATGAGCTTTCAGTGAAAATACCTTCCGGTTTGAATTTTCACCTAAGTAAACCAATCTTATTCACACATGTTTGAAGTGACCTAAGTCTTGAACTTAAACCTTTAATATGTGAAAATCAATTGGCAACAACTCATCACAGGCGACGGTTGAATCCTTCTGGGTTGGTGCATTACGGTCATGCCACCGAATCTTGTTTCATAAGTGTTAAGGAGAGTTGCCCAGACCCCCCCACACTATGACCTTACAGTTACACTTACATAGGTGAGTTCTTCAAGGATGTACTGCAAGCATCCTGTCATAAAGACCTTGAACTCATTAAGAGCCTTAAGCTCATCCTTACTAGCAGTCAAGCATCTATCCAGGGAAGAGACTTTGAGATTTATATCTCAATCAATTTATGCTAATGGTTCACCCTTATAGCTTGTTTATACCACATTGAACCTACTTCATGGGATCTCTAATCAAATAGGTTGGGTTGCCGCTATAGATGAAACCAGAATAGGCCTCAGTCCCATTCCCTTACTGGATCCCTTGATTTTCTCAGAATCAAGTCCTTTTGTGAGTGGATCAGCAATATTATCTTTTGAACTTACAAAGTCCAATGTCACCACTCCTAGAGACACTAGCTCACGAACAGACTTCAATCTTATTCGTATATGTCTCTTCTGTTTCTGGTTATACTTGGAGCTTCTAATCTGAGCTATTGTTGTTTGATTATCACAGTTCATTGAGATAGGAGGTATTGGCTTCATAATCAAGGGAATCTCAGTAAGAAGACCCTTAAGCCAATCAGCTTCAGTTACTGTGGTATCCAAAGCACACAATTCTGCCTCAGATGTAGAACGGGATATGATCGTCTGTTTAACAGACCTCCAAGCAACCGCACCGCCTCCAAGTGAAAAAACATAGCCAGTAACGCCTTTACACTCAGCAGTGTCAGCTATCCAGCTGGCATCACTATATCCCTCCAGGACTACAGGGAGCCTCCCATAACACAAGCCCAAGGATATAGTACCCTTTAGGTATCTGAGTACTCTGTCTAATGCATCCCAATGTGTTCTGTCCGGACAGCTGGTAAACCTGCTCAATTTAGTTATAGCAAAAAAAATATCAAGTCTAGAACAATTTGCCAAATACATTATACTACCAATTATTTGAGAATATCTTAATTGAGACACAGTCACGCCACTCTTATTCTTGTGGAGAGTCTTTGAAGGATCATAGGGTGTGACTACAGATTTTATGTGGCTATAGCCATATTTCTCTAACACTTTCTCAACATAGTGTGCCTGAGAAATTGCTATTCCATCAGTTGAGCGAGTCAACTTCAGCCCTAAAATCACATCAGCACAACCCATATCCTTCATATCAAACTTACCACTTAAGAGAGCCTTGGTCTCGTTAATAATTGAAAGGTTAGATCCAAAAAGTAAAATATCATCTAGATATAAACACAAAATGATACATTTATCACCTTTTATTTTAGTATATACGCATTTATCAGAGTCATTAATTTCAAAGCCAAATGATAGCATAGCTCTATCAAATTTTTCGTGCCATTGCTTTGGGGCTTGCTTCAAACCATAAAGAGATTTTACTAACTTACAGACTTTATTCTCACTTCCAGAAACTACATATCCCTCTAACTAATCCATATATATCTCTTCTTCAAGATCTCTATTAAGAAATGCCGTTTTGACATCCATTTGATGGACCTCAAGATGATATATGGATGCCAGTGCTATCAATACTCGGATTGTAGTAATTCTAGTAACAGGGGAATAAGTATCAAAATAGTCAATCCCTTCTTTCTGTTTGAAACCCTTAGCAACCAGGCGGACTTTGAACTTATCTACTGACCCATCAGTTTTTAACTTCCTCTTAAACACCCATTTACATCCAATGGTGGTGCAACCAGGAGGCAAATCTACTAACTCCCAAGTGGCATTAGAGATAATAGAGTCCATTTCATTTTTAATAGCTTCTTTCCAGTGCTTAGCTTCAGGAGAAGCCATAGCATCTCTATATGTCACAGGATCACCTTCTATATTATAGGTGATAAAGTCTTTGTCTAAATCCTTAGACACACGTTGCCTCTTGCCCCTTCTCAATTCTGTACACTCACTAGATTCATCTAATCTAGAGTGACTTGAGGAAGGTACACCCACTAAGGATAATGGGACCTCTATGGAGGCAGAGTCATCTCTAGTAGGAGTACTAGAAATAGACTGAGGTGTTCTAGTCTTCATAGGAAATATATCCTCAAAGAATGTAGCATCACGAAGTTCTACAATAGTGTTTGCATCTATTCCAGAAATTTCTGATTTAATAATCAGAAACCTATATGCAGAACTATTCTGAGCATAACCCGAGAAGACACCATCTACAGTCTTTGGACCAAGTTTTTTCCTCTTATGTTCAGGTACTAGTACTTTTGCAAGGCACCCCCATACTTTAAGGTATTTCAAACTTGTTCTTCGACCTTTCAAAAGTTCATATGGGCTTTTATCTCTTGACTTCATTGGTACTCTATTTAACACATGACAAGCAGTGTATAGAGCCTCCCCCCATAAGAAGTTGGGTAACCCAGAACTGCCTAACATGGAATTAATCATATCTTCAAGGGTTCAATTTTTACGTTCTGCTACACCATTAGATTGAGGACTATATGGAGCAGTGACCTCATGAATTATACCTGAATCTTGACAGAATTTTTTGAAACAGGTTTGAGGTGAACTCTCCACCCCTATCAGACCTTATCCTCTTAATAGTTTGGTTTGATTGATTTTCAGCTTCAGATTTGAAGATCATAAATTTATCTAAAGCTTCATTTTTAGTTTTTTAGCAAATAAACATAGCAATAACGAGAGTAATCATCAATGAAGGTAATGAAATACCTTTTATGGTCTCTCATTATTATACCGTTAAACTCACAGCAGTCAGTATGAATTAATTCTAAAATATTAGAATTTCTATCAACTGATTTGAAGGGTTTGCGGGGTTGTTCATATTGCACACAAACTTCATATTTTTTCTTATCATTTATGGCATGCTTAGGTATTATGTCAAGATTCATCATCCTTTTTATAGTTTGAAAATTAACATGTCCTAATCTATCATGCCACACATCATAAGACTCAATGTTATAAGAACAACCAATATTACTAGTTTTATTTATAGTCATATTTTCAACATTGAGTTTAAATAAATCTTCATTAAGGTAACCCTTTCCAATTAAGGTTCCTAAATGTAACAATACAACTTTATTACATTTGAAGTTTAGCTCATAACCAACACGAACTAATTTTGACCCGCTAATAAAATTTCGTCGGACTGCTGGAACATGATGCACCTCATGCAGTGACAGGACCTTCCCTGAGGTAAACCTCAAGTCAACTCGTCCAATCCCTAACACTCTGGCTACAGAATGATTCCCCATGGTTACGAAAGTACCTTCAATTACCTGATAAGTAAGGAAAGTAGAACGATCAACACAACAGTGCACATTAGCACCTATATCAACTAACCACTCATTGGGTTGATAAATCAAATTTAGTTCGGGGTTAAAGGAAACAAACCCATTGCTGGTGCTGGTCACAACATTGACTTGTGCCTTGGTGTTGGGCATATTGCCTTGGTTCTTCTTCTTGTCCTTCCGCTCAGGACAGAATTTGGCAAAATGTCCAACTTATCCACAAGCCCAGCACGGCCTAGTTCCATGCTTCTTCTGAACCTTTGATTTGGGTTTCATTTTGTTCTTCATTTTTTGGTTTTGAACTTGTTCTTGTCAGAAGAGACCACCACATTTGCCTTTGGAGCAAATTCCATAGGTATCCCCTTATCATCATCCTTATATTGCTTCCGATGTTCTTCCTCGATATTTAAGGCAATCATTAAATCTTCAAGAGAGATTTTACCTCTCCTGTGTTTAAGTGTCATGCCAAAATCTTCCCAACTCGGAGGCAACTTTTCGATGATAGACAAGACTTGAAGTTTCTCAGGTATCGGCATATCTCCCTCAGCAAGACCGTGAATCAAAATTTGAAACTCATGGGTCTGCTCAATGACAGATTTACCCTCAACCATTTTGAAGTTTAAGAACTTCCCCACGGTGTACTTCTCTAAACCAGAGTCCTCAGAGTTATATTTTTTATCTAAAGATTTCTATAACTCTTTGGCCGAGATTGTAGAGCAGTACACATCAAATAGTACGTCTGAGAGGGCAGACAGGATTCTCCCATGACAGAGATAATCCCTCTGTTTAAACCTCTCGGTGGAAGCACTACGGGCAAGTTCTTCTTCATCAAGTGAAGGAGGATCTGATTCTATAACGGAGAAAAGCCCCAGCGTAGTAAGCCAAAACTTCATCCGTTGTTGTCAACGTTTGAAGTTTTGCCCGGAAAACCTCTCGGGTTTGGCGCTAGCCTCATCAGATCCCGACATTCTAATTTTAACATGTCTACATAGGCATAGTCAATTCTCTAAGATTGTTATCTAGAACAGTAAATGTAATATGCACTAAAGCAGCAGACAATAAAATATATAAATGTAGGAATCTGATCCTCAGAAAAAGAAAAAACAATAAATAAATAAAATAAAACCAAACCAAATTGGTTTAGGAATCAAACCGAAATCTGCAAAACCAAACTGGGCCGCCCGCAAGCGCGAGGTTCACGGGCTAGGGATTTGCACCCCCCCTGCGCGCGATAATCGCGTGCGTCGTGCGCGATTTATAGATTTCCGGCCCAGACCCCCTGAAATCACCTGGTTTGGGCTCAGCCCGCGCATGCGTGTAGGTCCCCCTAAGCTATCTAAGCATAGTTGGAATGACTTCATATATAAAGTCTTCCAACTCTCTTGGCTTAACAATATAGGACTAAACACATACACACTTCCTTCAATATATTTGAAATTCCAAATAAAAATCAACATTCCATTCTATTGATTATTAAAAGAAAATTACAATAATATCCGGTGGACATTGCCAGATTTTTTTTTTTTCGAGAAGGGTTTCAAAGCGGCCGATGGGAGACGTCACATTTTTTTTTATAAAATGGCAAAAGCACATTGAATGATGGTTCTAGGCTAGGGCACTGATTAAGTCGGCTGGCTCTAGGCAATCACTGATGGGGTCCCTTGATAAATTCTGTTAGCCGACAAATTTGCCATTTCCCCTTTAAAAAACCGAATTGAGTATAGAATTTATTTCAATTTCCTATGGAAGAGAGCATAGACGGACACATGAAAGAATTCGTCGAGCTACGAATCCAGTACCCCTTAATGATTGGATTTAAATGGAAATTATATCCATGTTTGGTATCCTGCCTCATTGTTACGGGCCTTTGTGCCCTGTCCCTCCCTTCAATTTCATTTCTTTAAATTCCGCTCCCGGGTTAATCATTATCATTTCGTTAAATTCCATTTAATTCCTCCTCTTCTCTCACGGTAGCTGTTCTCTCCGTCACGAATCACTCTCTTTAAAAAAACATTTCATCTCATTATCAACAAAAGATCAACGAAATTGAATCATCGCTGAATGGCAACACGGAGACAGATGGCCAATAGTTTGCTGTACGTCGGTTTTTTTATATAGTTTTTTCTGATGAGCGATCCGGCACACAGTTTGAGAAGTCAAGGAAAAAGAGTTCAGAGCACACACTCTAACTCTTCCATGGTGTAACAACAGGGCAATGCCACTTCCATTCGCATTTCACATCCTAATATACTAATCACCAATCAACAACGTCGATGACAAAACCCATCAACTAATCTCTGGGAGCTGTCACCTCCTCCTCCGCTAGCGAATCATCATTTTGGCCCTAGCAATGGGTTTTAGCTTGGCAGCAGTTGTTGGATGAACACTTGGTCCTTTGCATGGACCACTCCATCATTTTAAATCAATCATACAAAAAATAATCAACCGTCATTAGGATTCACCTCGATCGATCCTTGTTTTACTTTCGCTTGCTCCACGAACATGGTGTGCTAGTAAAAACAGAGTGCATTCCTAGATAATCAGGGTGTAAGTTGCTTAAACTATTAGTGACGTTGAATCGTCCCATCAAGAATTATAATGCGTTTTGAATTTATTTGATAGGGGAAATATGAGATCCATTCCGAAAGAACTGAATACCATATTAAAAAAAACTATATTATACTTTTGCTTAAAGAATGTCATTCGACTCCTCCATAGTTCGCAGAATTTCTCAAGGTCTTATCCTATTCGACATCTCAAAATTTTTAGATTTCCAAGTCACACGGTTTGCTTGCAGCTCAAGGACTGTCTTCCCTACTGTCACACACAAACTCCTTTTTATAAATTGCAAGTACGCTGTCTTTGTTGCCTTTTTGGATTCTCCCCTACTCTTTTTTTTTTTAAGTTGAGATATTTTTAATTATTTACTTTCCAGTCCCTTTAGGAGCCGTATTTAAGGACTAGAGCCGAAGCAAAGTTGTAGCAAAGCAAGTTCAGTGTGAGGCAAAGTATCCCCGAAAGTTTTTTTCCCCTTCCCTACTACAAGTATTAGGCTTCCTGATCTTCCTTCGTTCCACGACCAGACCAGCCTTCCCAAATCTATTAAAATCTCTTCTCCTTGAAGGATATAACTAGCTGAACATGGGAGGCACACTCGACTACTTCTCTAGCTTGCTGACCGCCGGCCACAGGCACAGGAAGAGGAAGCAGTTCCAAACTGTGGAGCTCAAGGTCAGGATGGACTGCGAAGGCTGTGAGCTCAAAGTCAAAAATGCTCTCTCAAGCATGAGAGGTCGGTCCATGCCATCCATAACTACTCTTATCTCTCTCGTTCATAATATTTTGTAATCAAATAACCGATCGATAATCCTAATCCTAACCGAAACAGTTGGTTTTCCGGCCGACAGGAGTGCAGTCCGTGGAGATCAACAGGAAGTATTACAAGGTGACAGTGACGGGGTATGTGGAGCCAAACAAGGTGCTCAAGAGGGTTCAAGCCACGGGGAAGAAAGCAGAGATATGGCCTTATGTGCCCTACAACTTGGTGGCGCAGCCTTACGCTGCACATACCTACGACAAGAAGGCACCACCAGGCTATGTCAGGAACGTGGAGTTCGTCACATCTTCCAACCAAGTCAGGACAGAAGACCAGTTCACCAATCTGTTCAGCGATGACAACCCGAACGCCTGTTCCGTAATGTGAAACGCAAAACAAATTTCTCTTTTTCCGAGAGACAATGTGGTCTCATGACTCACTGCATGTTTCTGAACAATATAATATGAATATCACATAGTTAGAATGTTGTTTGAGGTTTGGATGGGAGATACATCGATCCTTTTTCACAATGATTTATATATAATTAATCAGATATTTATGCATAACTAAATGGAGGAATGATCAGGTATCCACCACGATTTTGATTGAAGAGTTTTAAGTAACATTGGAGTAAATGCATGAAATTTCTTCTTCTAAACTATATTTGTGTGTTCGAACAGCAACAAAACATCTCTGCCAGAGGACCTTGCACTGAAGGCATGACTTCTATAGGCAATGTGAATTGTGTTGTGCATGCAACTTGACAAAAGGCATGACAAAAAATTGTGCCTAAATTTAACAAAATTTAAAAAAAAATACATAAAGATTTAAAATAAATAGTTGTAACTATTCAACCAATGCAATGATTACTGATTCCCAAATGATATCATGGTTTTCAAAAGCTGCTGGAATTGCTTGTCCTAGTGATAGCCTCCTGTAATAAAGTCAACTAGCTGGGCTTTTCCAGTGCATTTGGACCACAAAGATAAATGTGGCTACAGCTTGAAATAGTTTGGGCTTTGCATTCCTCCTGCATATAAATCTCCTGATCTTAATACATTACATAAATCCTTACACTAAACTAGAAAGTAATTGAGCTGGCCAATGCATATTGTTCCTTTGAATCAAGTACCAAAAGAATAATTAAAACCTACAAAATGTGAGTGTGAATGGTTGTTGCTCACTCCTAATTTTAAAACTAGTGAATAGTCTTGGATTTGCATTAGCAATTCTGACTTATATTATTGGTCATTGGACTAATTAATGTACTGAAGCTTGATCAAAGCATTTTGGAATCAGCATAAAACAACCTGCTTGAAGAAATGATGTTGTATTATAGTTTTAGTTTTGGGTAGTTTATTTAAGAATAGTTGATGAACATCTCAGTATAGATCAGTTTATTATTTAAATTTAAGAATAGTTGATAATATTCAAATTAGTTTTAAAAATTTAGATAAAAATTTAAATTAATTATTTTTCAGTTCACTTGAGACTTATGAAATTAATTTTAAATTATTTTTTAAAAATCATTATAGAGTCAGAATCAACTAAAACAAAAATAAAATGATAAAAGATATGGATCCAAATTTATTCCCAAAATAAGCCCAAATTAAATGCTCTATTTCAAAGATTATGTTCTTGTTGGTTTTGATCCAAACATGCTTAAACTTGTATCCAACAAGCCAATAACTCTTAACCACCCCTCACACAACCTCTCACAATCTCATCCTACCCCGGGGCTATGGTGCAGCGGTAGGGCGACTAGTTGCTATCCCAGGCATCCGCAGTTCGATCCCTAGCTACAGTGTATTTTGCAGGAATTTTTCCTCTAAATATGACGCAAACCCCGGGATGCTGGGCTTCTAGACCGCCCACCGCAAGTACTTCCTGATTTACCTTGGTGACCGGTGGGAAACTTTCGTGGGCCTGAGCCGGTCACCCTAGGTTTGTCTGCTACTTGGTCTAACATTTTCTCACAATCTCATCCCAACCCAGTGTAGGGATGTCTATACGAAAAACAATAATATACTCAGCGGAAAACAAGATCCCTTGAGCAATCCATGCAAAAAATCCGTACGAAGTTTGATCTATCTAATAGATATATCATTAGAGCGTGCCCTTCAGTTATCCCGCTAGTCGTTGGTTCGCCGGATCTCTTGTACGTTTAAGTGTCCGTGCCTCTAGTAGTATCCACATGAACATAATCTATGCCTCAGAGAAAAACTACTTTAGTTATGCTAGCAACTTTAGGATGGTTCACAAAGCACAAAATCAAAACCCCACCAAGAGGAGGTTCGGCCAAGCAAGAGAGAGAGGAGGAAGAAGAAGGATAATGAGCACGTTTTTATTTTCATATGACAAGAGACCCTTTTATAGTCATCCAACGAATACCAAGAGTTTTTGTCCCTTAAGCTTATCTAGTGTGAATGCAAATAAAACTCAATGAATACCCAAACATCTTAATATTCAATTTGGATTTTCATCTTCTCTTCATCCACTGAAGAGAATAGCTCTTGATCTTCCTCTAATATTCATTAACCTTTTAATGAATATTATGTTGGGTATGGCTTGGCAGGTTTCCTAAGCGAATACTTGGTTGCCCTTGGAAGACCTCTCCATGTTTACGGATTAAAAAATAATCTGAATGGAGACCCGTCTCCCAACAACCATCTCGTGTCGTATCGAACGATTCAAATTACAACTCGGCTAATTACAAAAATCGACCTTGTAATTTGCTTGACCGTTCGACAGCGAAAAAGGCGACGAGTAGATCACCGACTTTTGTGTTTATGGTCGGGATCCAGTTAGTAGATTATTCCCCATGATACAAAATCAAAATAATAAACTAACTAACATGAAATGACGAGGCAAACAAAGCATGGCACATAAATAACATAAGGAGCCAAGGAAGAATTATACCTTCCATTATCTTACGATCTTCTACCGTATGACCCTCCCCTCTCGGGCGTCGTGTGGGCGACGATCCACCAAGACCCGTGGTCACCAAGTTGATCCCTTCTACTTGCGCCAACCAATCCCTAGTCAAAGGGATGCCGCCGGCCGCCCCCAGGAAGTAGATAATCCAAACACAAAACCTTACTATTCTTCTCCTCCATTACCGGCACCCGAACTGTGAGTTGCATCAAGACAAAGTCCGTAAGAAACTCCTCCACAGTCCGCATCCAGTACCCTAGGTCCCTCCTCCACATACGGAAGAAGCCAGCACCAGCCACTGCCCTTCTTCGCGCACAGAAGAAGCCGGCGCCGCCGGCGCCCTTCTCCTCGCACAGATAAAGTCGGCACCACCAGCGCCCTTCTCCTCGTACTGATGAAGCCGACACAAGCCAGTGCCCTTCTCCACGCAAGGAAGAAACCGGCGCCACCGGCGCCCTTCTCCTCGCATAGATGAAGCCGGCACCGGCCAGTGTGCCGCCCACCATCTTTGACTTCACCGTGAAGAAGATCCTCTCCACATGAAGGAGACCGAAGCCATTTGATGGAGAAGCCGGCGCCCACCATCTTTGACTTCATCGTGAAGAAAATTGAAGCCATCTGATGGAGATCCGACAATTGATGGTGAAACCGACGCCCACCATCTTTGACTTCACCGTAAAGAAAATTGAAGCCATCTGATGGAGATCGGCGCCCACCATCTTTTTCTTCACCAAGTGGAAGAAGTGAGGATGTGGGGAAGGAATCCCCACATCCTGTTCGACGCCGTAGAGAGGAGAGAGAGAGAGGAGAGGAGAGGAGAAAGAATAGATTAGGTTTTCTTGTGATCTATTGGATTAATCTAATCAACCATCAACTTGGTTTCATGCCACCATAGGGTATAAATAGGGTTATGATAGGGACGATGAGGAGGAGTTGGATCTTGGCCTGCTAATGGATCCAAACCCGGTCCATTAATGAAGATCCATTCCACTAAAGGGTCCTCATTGAATTACCTCACCAACCCCCATATTTACATATGGGCTCCACTTATTACGAGTCGTCCATCCTCCCATGTTTAAAATCTCGAATGCCCGTTAATTAATTTAAATTACTAACAATTCAAATTAATTAACTTCTGGGTCCTTAACTAGTACCACTCAACCTTATCATCATGCCGAATCAAATCCACTTGCAGGGTTTAGCATGATGAACCTTTTGAGCTCATCAAGCGGGCATCATCAACCCGACTCACCAGGATACGAATTCCGTCAATAATCAACAGCACATCATATTATTAATATTATCTCCCAACTTACCGGACCTATCGATCTAACAGAATAGATCTCGCCCATTGGTAAATCAAAGAAATAATAATTAATAATATATGCCCGTTATTATATCAGGATTAAGGGATCGTACTCCATAATAAAATCTTAAGATCCTATCCAATTATCGAGTTAGTATAAATCGGATAACCTCTGGTTTTGGTCCTGCTCAATGTACTCAAAGCACACTAGTGTAATTCTATGGTCAAGACCAACCACACCTAATTACACTACAACCATTCCGATGGTTTGTCCAATTCCATCTCGGTTGTGAGCCTCTACTTATACTAGGCAAGGGACTGATAACATGATCTTCCGTGTAACACCATACACCATGTTATCTACAATGCGTAGTAAAGGACTTCATGCATGTACTAATATAAACAGACACCTAGTGTAGTTGTGATTCTCTTTTCAAAATTTAGATGATCTCATATATAAAAAGAGCAATGTCTTTTAGTATACACATCTAACAATCTTCAACTTATACTCAAAGACTTTGTTGTCCTCAAAATGCCATACATCTGACTCCCTGATCCTCCACATGCCTAAAGCTCTCGCTATCAAGGCCTCAGTGAAAAGATCTCCCAGGTTGTCATCTGATGCAATCTAGGCAACAACAGCTAGAGCTGTCAATTTGGGTTGGGCTCGTCGGATTGGCCCACCCCGCCAATCAATTTAAGCGGGTTGGGTTAGAATTTAAGGAACCCAAGCCCGCCGCGGGCCGACCCGCCTAGGCCCGCGACGCGCACGGGTCGGCCCGCGACGGGCTTGGGTTGGCCCGCTGGTTGAGAATCACATGTTAGTTAGGTTTTATGACAATTTATTATCTTTCTTTGTTATTATTTTGAAATAAAAAATAATATTTTTCATCACATGAGTACGCGTTTGTATCCATTTATATTTAAAAAATATATTTCTTAATATATTTGATTGATGAAATCTAAATATATAATTTTTTAATTTTTTTTAATTTTTTAAAAATATTTTGATGGGCCCGCAGGTTGGCTCGCCTAACCCACGACCCGCCTTGGATTGGGTTGGGTTGGGGATTTTTCAACCCGCCTAGATGACGGGTCGACCCCCCCCCCCCCCCCCGCCTCGCCAAATGGCCGCCCGCCATGGGCCGACCCCCCCCCCCCCCCCCCCCCGCCACGGGTTGGCCTGTTTGACAGCTCTAACAACAGCTTTTCCTCTCCTGGGTGGTAATGATCGTTTATGGTGTGCTAGGGGGGGTGAATAGCACTTTTTCAGATCTTTGATCTCTACAAAGTCGTTAGCGCAGCGGAAACAATAATATGCAAAGTAAATAAGAAACAAACAATGCTAACAACCTGATTTACTTGGTATCCACCCCGGTCGGGTGACTAATCCAAGAATCCTTCGGTGGATCAACCCCCGGATAACCTCCGGCTAGATCTGTCGCTCCTTGTGGGTGGAGAAACCTCGCCACAACACTTCGGACGCTCTCTGATCATAGTAGACTACTAACCCACTTTATCCAAGTGAGTTTCGTCGAGGAAGATGGTAGGAAACGAGCCCCTTCAAATAGGGCTCGAATCTAAAACAGCCGCTTACCAGGGGCAGTTGACTGGTCCCACTCAGATTTGGCCGTTACAGTACAACGTTCAAATCTTGCCAGCCTGTTCCAGCCTACGCCAGTCGACTGCCCCTGGGGCAGTCGACTGGTACACACCTAAACCTAGGGTTTTACTCCGAGTACAAGTCTCTCCGCACTCAAACCCTCCCGGCTTAGTCCCTGAGTACAAACACTCATACTCAGCCCCTCACACTCAGTTGACTCTTCACCAGCAGCCTTGACTGTTGCCTTCACGCCCTCTTCATCTTCGGCTCTCGTCCCTCGGATGCGCACGCAAGCCTCCAGCTTGCCTCCATGCCACCCTTCATGTACGCCTCGAAGTCTGCGCCCCTCGGTTCATCATCTCTGCTATCAATGGTCCCTCGGATGCGCACGTAAGCCTCCAGCTTACCTCCATGTCATCCTTCACCTGAAGACGTCAACCAAGTCCATGCGTACCTATACACCTGCACACTCATGTATACATGTGAGAGCAACACAACCCCTAACTTAACCATAATGCCCACTCATCAAAATATCATGATCCTCCAGATCATCTCAGGGCCGATTTCCCCAACAATCTCCCCCTTTTTGATGTGTGACAATATGTTAAGTTAGGTAAACATATAGAAATAACAATAGCAAAAGCAATTAAAATTCAAGCATAACACAGAAGAGGCTACCTCCCCTTAACCTATGCTTTCTCCCAAATTTCAATTCTTATTGCTAATCCCAAGTTAAGTTCTTCAACTCAACTCTCAAGTCACAACCAAACCTATGTTAAGTTTCCACCCAACCTAACTTAACACCCAAATTCTCCCCCTTTGACACCATCAAAAGATTGCCCCAAGCAACCCCACCCTAGATGCCAAATAGAACTTAACCAGATTTCTGAAAAACCCTTTAGAAATCACAGAAAAACATTCTGTCCACACGACCAGTCGACTGCCCCAGGGCAGTCGACTGATACGCCAGATTTCAAAATTTGAAGCCGAAATTCAGAAATGAATAAAAAATTCCAGAAAATCTGAAAAAATGTGAAACTTTGCAAGCACAGTTGTTAAGGTATTCCCTACCCTAGAAAAATTTGGTTCATGAAAAACACCAACCGTGCTTGACTTTTGGTACAAATTCTAAAGTTCTCAAATTATGTAAACTTTGTATCAAAGTTAACATCTTCTTACGATATCCTATACTTGTTAATTTCTAGCAACTCCATTTGGCATTCAAAATGATTCCCAAACTCCCCCTTTTTCATATATAAGTGTATTTATTTTGTCAACATCTCTTCCCTATTCTCTCTTGAGTCTAAATGATGATCCTTTTTATACACAATATCTTTATGTGATTTTCAAACAAACCATGTTAGATGATATAGAATATAAAATTTTAGATCACATCATGAACACACATATATACATAAAGGAGACCAAAATGTTTTAGCAATATACTAGCACTTAAAATCCAACACATTATCAAACTAAACCATAAACTTAATAATATAGCATAAGACCAGTGCATAATACATATAGTCATAATTCAACAAATAAACATCACAATAACACCTAGGACCAACAGGCCGGAAGTCATCTAAATCAGTACATCAGAAAATAAAGCGTTTGAGAGGTATATAAAGTATCAAGCCAAATCACTCTCAACACTGAAACCCAACAACTACATCATCTTATCAGAAGTACATGTGGTCGTCACCGTCTGGAGGAGGAGGAGGAGGAGTAGGAGGACCCTGATATGCTAAATCCCATCGCTGCATCGTCGCATACATGTCCTCCTGCCTGGTCATGAATCCCTGACAGAAGTCTGTGAGACCCTGCACCTCCCTCTGAGTCGCCGCCTGACCCTGCTGGAGGCTCCGAACATCCCCCTGGATGGTGTGAACATCCTCACGGAGCCCATGAACATCCTCACGGTACTGAGTAAACTTGCGCGGGTGACCAGCTTGGTAGGCTCCTCATCTGCACCAGCGGCCTCTGGTCGCTCCCTCCAAACAAATGCTCCCTGTCTACTCTCAATCCCTGCCAAGGACAATTGGCGGGTGCCAATCTGATCATAGTCCTTGGACAGGTGCCTGACCTGACCACTAGTAACACGAATGCCAAATCATAGTTGAAAGAACTCAGTCAGCATATGGCAGAAAGACATATAAATCTTCCCATTAACACTCTGGGAAAAATGACAGATCGAGGCAAATGCATGCAAGGACACATCTATATCCAATCGTCTCTCAAGGGCATACATCATCACTAGGTGTGGCAAACGAATCCTCGCTCTTCCCTTAGTGACAATGGGTAGGATGCACTCTACAACAATTTTATACAAAACATGGCTAGATGGACTCATAGGCTTTGCATCAAAAGTACGCTCAGATTCATGCCTATGCCGTCTAAAGTAGTGAAGATGAATCTGATCAACGGTGATGTTTTGAAGCTCAAGTGGCTCAATGACATTGGGAAAATAGGTGTTGACATTGTTGGACGCCCTACACTCTAAGAAACTGGCTAAAATCATGGGTGTGAAAGGAATGGTGACACCGTCGACTCTTGATTCATAAATGTTATTGTCTGAATCAGTACAAGTCAAATTTGCATAGAACTCCTTGCATAGATCAATGTTAATATCATGTTGACAATAAACCAATTGTTCTATGCCAAAATGGGTCACCATCTCAATAATTTGTGGCGCTTTGTCCTCAAAATAGGATTTGTTGAGATACCGACATGGCAACACAACAAACTCATTTTCCTCGAACCGCTTTTTGCACTCCCGGCTCCTAAATATTGACTCCTCTGGAGCTTGGGGACTTGGTCGGGATGAACCTTCACCCCTAGACCGCTTAGACACAACCCTAATATACCAAACACATGCATGCATACCAAAATGACCCCCCAAAAGAGAAAATATCAAAGAAAATACACACAAAACATCATATTAGTATCAATGCAAAGTCTAAATGGAGAAATGAACCTTAAATCATCATACCTCTTGACTGCTTTCTTCATGTTTTTCGGTTTGAGAGAATGTCTTAAGAAAAGAGATTTTCCACCAACCCTAGAGGTAGATCGGAGTTAGAGGAGGCCTTAGGGACTGATTTTAGGGCTTGAAATGGACTTAGGACGCAAGGGGAGTTGTGAGGAAGAGAGAATCGCCGGGAATAAGCAGCCAAAACCCTAGGTTTGGCTTTCCCGACGCGCCCTTTCCTTTTATAAAACCCGCGCACCAGTCGACTGCCCCTTGGCCAGTCGACTGGGTCAGAGTGTAATTACATTCTGTGGGTTTTGCCAGTCGACTGGCCTTCAGCCAGTCGACTGGTGTCTGATATTCTGAATTTCAGCTTTTCAGTCCGAATTTCAGAAATGCCTAACTAATTCCACAAATTCCCAAAAATTCTGAAATCTTGTGGGGATATTTGTGGATTCTATATTTACCTGGGAAAAATATAATTTTAGTCAAAGCCATCCCAAATCCCAAGTTTGGTACAAACGCCGATTTTCTCTAAAAAGTATCATAAAACCCTTCTCCAAAGTTCTAATTTGGACCTCACCTCGATGCTTTCTCCCATACTTATTCATAATCAATCCTTAGCATCATGTTATATGGTATTTAGGCATTAAAATAGATTTGTCTCAATTAAACTCCTAATTTCACCTTTTTCTTTATAATCCTCCCTTTAGTGTGCCAATTATCTAGTATTAAGACTACCCTTAGCCTTTTAAATCTCTTGGCACACCCTATAGTTCTTCTCAATCTCCTAGAAGTAAACCACCCGAGATCCATTGACCATGAAACTCATTTTGGCTTCCAGAGCTCTCCCTTGAGCTCCTAGCCCTAATTTTCTCCCTTGGTAATTCTTCTACAAAGGCAAGACCACACCGATGCTTCTTCGGTGCTTCTTGACTTTCCACCATCACTTTCTTAACCCTATAGACATTTTCCTTGGTCAAGTTCTTTTCTTTTCCTTTAAATGACTTTTCCTTGCCATTTTTCACTTTCTCTCTACTATAGTTATAGGGCATCCTTGAATATGATACTTGATCAACATTAGCCCTCCTAGAATGGTATCCTAAACCCGCCTACCATTCCTATGATTTTGGTCCTTTGAGATCATGTTCACATCTTTAGCCCCTTGAATAACTCTACCTAGGTTTCTTTCTAATTGATCAAGTTTTGCTCTTAAAACTTGATTTTCCTTTTCTAACATCCTAACCTTAGGATCACTAGATCTAATTTGATCACTTCTAGATTTGCCTATTTTTCTAGGCATGTTTCTTCCTTTCTTGGAGTTTGTTCCTTGGTCCTTGTTCCTAGAGTTCCTAGATTTATCATGAACCATGGAATTGTTGATGCTTCGACATACAAAATTATTTCTATTCCTATCATGATATTTAAAACCAAAAACACGCATGGGCACACAACTATTATTAATTCTATCATTCAAACAAACATTTTGAGCATTTATTGAAAAGTTTGAAGCATGAGTAGGATTAGAGGGTACCTTCCTTACCCTTGGTGCTCCCCCTTGATGAGTGCTCCTCTTTCTTTCTTCTTTTTCCCATTTCCTAAGATGCTCCATCTTCTCGAGCTCTTTACTTCTTGGACATTTTGTGTGATAATGCCCAAGCTCCCCGCATGTGAAACACCGAATTCTCTTTCTTTTGTTTTGAACTTCCTCATTCCTATAACCCATATTAGATTTAAATTGAATTGATTTGGGTTTAGGAATTACCTCCTTTTTACCTAGTGGCACTTATCCTTGTAGTGCCCTTTTTTATTGCACCCAAAGCATACGATATGCTCTTTTGATTTAGCCTTGGTGGAGGTGGAAGTCTTTTCTTGCTCTTGAATGATCGAGGAACTCTCCTCCCCCTCAACATTTGAATTTGTCATTTCTTCCTCCTCTTCGAATGGAATGGGTGCTTCTCCACTCACTTCTTCCACTCTTCTTGACAATTCAACTTCTTCTATACTTGAGTCAATTTCCTCAAACTCTTCCACTCTTTGACTTGATGTAGGGTTCTTATGAATTTCTTCCAACTTATTCCACAATTCGCATGCATTTGAATATTTCCCTACATCACTCAAGACATGGTTAGGCAATATATTAATCAAGATATTTATTACCTTCTCATTGGCTCTAGCTTGTTCTTGTTGTTCACTTGTCCAATATCTAGGGCGAAGTTTTTTGCCGTGCTTGTCCTTGGGGATTTTGAATGGGTCTTCAATGGTCATTCTACACTCCCAATCCATCCCGAGCCACATCTTCATTCTTTCTCTCCAATAATCAAAATTTTCATGCTCGTATGATGGTGGTGAGTTGATATCGTCACCCAATTTGTCTTCCATGACCCCTTTTCCTCTAGCGAGTGCTCCCTCGGCGGTTAGTCCGATCAAGAGCAGTCCTTCGCTCTGATACCAACTGAAAGATCGTTTATGGTGTGCTAGAGGGGGGGGGGTGAATAGCACTTTTTCAGATCTTTGATCTCTACAAAGTCGTTAGCTCAGCGGAAACAATAATATGCAAAGTAAATAAGAAACAAACAATGCTAACGACCTGATTTACTTGGTATCCACCCCGGTTGAGTGACTAATCCAAGAATCCTTCGGTGGATCAACCCCCGGATAACCTCCGACTAGATCTGTCGCTCCTTGTGGGTGGAGAAACCTCGCCACAACACTTCGGACGCTCTCTGATCACAGTAGACTACTCCACTTTATCCAAGTGAGTTTCGTCGAGGAAGATGGTAGGAAACGAGCCCCTTCAAAAAGGGCTCGAATCTAAAACAGCCGCTTACCAGTCGACTGCCCCTGGGGCAGTCGACTGGTCCCACTCAGATTTGACCATTACAATACAACGTTCAAATCTTGCCAGCCTGTTCCAGCCTACGCCAGTCGACTGCCCCTGGGGCAGTCGACTGGTACACACCTAAACCTAGGGTTTTACTCCCGAGTACAAGTCTCTCCGCACTCAAACCCTCCCGGCTTAGTCCCTGAGTACAAACACTCATACTCAGCCCCTCACAACCTAGTTGACTCTTCACCAGCAGCCTTAACTGTTGTCTTCACGCCCTCTTCATCTTCGGCCCTCGTCCCTCGGATGCGCACGCAAGCCTCCAGCTTGCCTCCATGATACCCTTCACGTACGCCTCGAAGTCCGCATCCCTCGGCTCATCATCTCTGCTATCAATGGTCCCTCGGATGCACACGTAAGCCTCCAGCTTACCTCCATGCCATCCTTCACCTGAAGACGTCAACCAAGTCCATGCGTACCTGTACACCTGCACACTCATGTACACATGTGAGAGCAACACAAACTCTAACTTAACCATAATTCCCACTCATCAAAATATCATGATCCTCCAGATCATCTCAGGGCCGATTGCCCCAACAGGTGGTACTTGCGCTCTATGTGTTTACTCGTCTTATGGGCTCGTGAGTCCTTCGAGTTTGCAGCTGCACCATTATTATCACAATATAATGTGATAGCTCTGAGTAAACCAGGAATCACATCGAAGTCCATCTTGAGGTTCCTAAACCATGTAGCTTTCCTGATTGCCTCAGGGGCTGCCATACATCTAGCTTCTATGGTGGAGTCCATCACACAACCACTGCGCGACACTCCTCTAACTATGGTTCTACCTCCTGAAGTAAACACAAAACCCCGAGGAATACTTATACTTGCCCCTATCAGATTGGAAGTCTGTATCCGTATAACCCATAGGGAATTGGCCTGCACGGTAAACCAACTTATAATCCTTAGTCCTTCTCAAGCACTAATATGCTTTTACCACAATCCAATTTCCGTGACCTGGGTTACTTTGATATTTGCTGAACATGCCCACAGCAAAACAGATATCCGGTCTCGTTTTTAGCATACATGAGGCTTCCTATAGCCGACGCTAAAGGAACCGCCATTACCTGCTCTATCTCCTTTGATAATCTAAACATATCTCCTTTGATAGAGTAGCTCCACAACTGAAAAGTACAAACTTTTCTTGGAGGTTTCCATTCTAAAACGAGTTAAGACATTGTCTTTATATGAAGCTTGGGATAAGCACAACATCCTTCTCTGGTGATCCCTTAGAATTTTGATCGCCAAGGAAGTATCCTGCTTCTCCTAAGTCCTTCATATCAACTCTTTGGACAACCATACCCTTACGTTTGATAATACTTTATCATTGTTGCCAACTAAGAATATATTATCTACATATAGTACAAGAATACCACTATATTTCCGTCACATTTCTTAAATACACAAATCTCATCCGTCTTTTGAACAAATCCATATGACTGGATTATCTCTTCAATGCGGATGTTCCTCGTCATAGGTTTAGGGATCTTGATTCATGGTCGCCAGGGACCAAGTCCGAAGACTCTCCCAAGAACATGAATCCTTCTGGTTGACTAACAACCCTCCCACTACGACGAGGTTTCACCTGTGTATCTTCTATGACACGCGGTGCAGTGACTTGTGGTATATCTTCTTGTACAGTTGGTACTAAGGTCGGAACATCCCCTTTTTAATTCTTCAAGAACTAGTCTAGGGCTTGTGGTTCATCACATAGTCTTCTTCTAAGAATCCGGTATTCGTCCCGACGATTGCCCTCTGATCCTTAGGACTATAGAACCACCTTTCGTTCCTCTAGAATAGCCTACGAACAGACGCACTTCCGTACGAGATTCCAACTTATCAGTATCTCCCTTCAGCACATATGCTGAGCTATCCCATGTCCGAACATGTCTTAGACTTGGCTTTCGCCTAGTCCACACTTCTATGGGAGTAGGAGGCACTGACCTAGATGGTATCAAGTATGTACGCTACCATTTCCAGAGCATATCCCCAGAACGGATCCGGCAACTCGGAGCAGCTCATCATTGTCCTAACCATTCCCATAAGAGCCTTTTTCTTTCGCTCTGCTGCACCATTCTGTTGGGGCGTACCGGGTGCAGCCAATTGGGATTGAATCTCAGTCTCTGATAAGTAAGTCCTAAACTTTCCCAAGAGGTACCCATTACTACGATCTAATTGCATTGTCTTAATACTTTTACTTTGATGTTTTTCCACATCAGCCTAGAATTCTTTGAACTGATCAAAGTATTCAGACTTGTGGCCATCAAGTAAACGTATCCATTCCTTTGAATATTTGTCTCATGAAGTATTCAAAGCTACCTCTATCCTGGATAGGCATAGGACCACACCAATCAGAATGAACCAATTCTAACATATCTTTAGCCCTATTCCCCTTGACCTTGAAAGGCCTCTTGGTCGTCTTTCCTTCCAAGCAAGATTCAAAGGTTGGGAAGTCTCCCACCACCAATGAACCCGAGGGCCCATTGGTTATCAACCTTTGAATCCTACTAAGGTTAATAAGACCAAGCTTTAGACGTCAAAGGTATGTTTGGTTCATCTCGGAAGAAACCTTTCTCTTACTTTGGTTAGATGATGAGCTATTAGCAACTTTTTGCATCATGGGAGACTTTGGTTCTAATTGCTTAAATTGTTTATCCATGTTCCTAAACAGATAATCTTTCTATTCCACTTTTCATAGCAAAAGCAATAGAATATCCATTATTTTAGAAACTGAACTAGAGTTCTTTCTAATATTAGGTACATAAAAGCAATCCTCTTAAAACCAAAACTTTATTTTCCTATCTAAAGGCAAATAAATAACTCCCACTGCAATAGTCGCCACCTCCGTAGCATATCCCTTGTAGATAGTAATCTCTTCCTTAGCTAGTCGTTGGGCTTCCTGGAACCCCTGCAAAGAATTGTAGACATGTTTAGTGGCATCCGTATCTACCCACCAGGTATCAGTAGATAACTCCGCTAAACATGTTACAATGACAAAAGAAAAAAGATATACCTATCTCTTGACGACAAGGACAATTCGCCTTCCAATGTCCAGTCTGCTGGCTCGCGAAGCACTTGCCTTTCGGCTTCTTCACACCAGCTTGAGGTCCCTACGATCTAGCCGTCTTTTGAACCCACCTTGTTTCTTCTTCTTCCTCCCTTTCGGCATAGAAGTAGAAACTTTTTGAGTTACCAAGATCTGCGACTTCTGACAAAACAACTCCTCTGCCGCCTGGAGTTTTCCTAGGAGTTCCCCTAACATATACGCATGCTTATTCATGTTATAGTTGAGCTGGAACTGCTTAAAACTCCTAGGTAGAGATTGGATTATTATATCAACCTGGGTTTCCCCGTCGATTTGTCCTCCAAGATCCTCAATCTCATTGAGGTGGGCCATCATTTTCAGAACACCCTTCGAAAAGCACGTATTTGTACTCTTCAGTAGTAAGGACAATGTCTAGGTTTATTTTCCAGTCTATGTAGTTGGGGCCAGTAATTTATTTTCCTTAAGTATTGTTGTTAGTGGGTTAAAGACCATTTTGAAAATCCTAAGAATCACAACATACACTACTTTAGAAATCGAAAATAAATTGATTCCTCAAAACAATAAATTTTGGAAATCAACCAACATCTCAAACACCGAGAATTTGCATCCCACGTTAGTGTGGACGTATACAAACCCTACATTCGTAAGAGGAGGTTTTACCCATCAATCTTACTATCTTGTCAACCTAACTGTTTGACAAGTAAGATCAATAGTTGGTTCACTTCGGCTCTGCAAAATAATAGTAGTGATTCCGATGGGGAGGATACTATTATTCGCATCTAAGTGTGCACCATTACACGACACTAAGAAAATTATTTCTGATTATGTGCCTTCCGATGGGGAAGTACACACGCTCTTTAACAATTTTCTATAGTCTTTTTCGATCTAGTGATCTACAGAACAAGTCCATCCGATGGGGAGGAAGGCACTCAGAGCCAACGCACAGACTTGTTCGCATCACTTATCGGATTGTAATGGAAGCCGTGGGACCCTTAGGGCCCCTCTCCCACTTAGTAATTTATGTCAAGGAATTTTACTAGCACAACCACACAACCAAGCACATAACCAATATATGAAAATACAGAAAATGCTAGATTTTCCAACTTTCATGACCCTTGGTCTCTAATGCGCCTCCAGTCGTGTCGTCACTTCGTCCGCTCCTCCCTTCCTTCTGCGCAAACTACCTTGAGGGATCTCCGAGTCGAAATGACTAGCTAATTATTTACATCATCAATCCTATACTCCACGAAGGAGTGTACATGAAAACTAGATTGAAAGTAAAATAAATAGCTCAGCTAAACATGTGTCATATTTAATTACAAAAATTAAATACCTAGCCTCGTCAACCCCGAGGATTAATTAATTACAATAATTTGCACAACCATTCACACAACAAATATTTGGCCATGATAAGTTGGAATCTCATGCCTGCTACACAAAGATAGCCTATGCACATCCACATATCATCGGGCAAAATATAATGTATGAAAAATGCAAAAATTAACCAATCCTTAAACACACAAAGCCGAAAACCTCAGCTCTGATACCAGTTGTTGGGTATGGCTTGGCAGGTTTCCTAAGCGAATACTTGGTCATCCTTGGAAGACCTTTCCATGTCTACGGATTAAAAAATAATCTGAATGGAGACCCGTCTCCCAACAACCGTCTCGTGCCATATCAAACGATCCAAATTACAACTCGGCCAATTACAAAAATTGGCCTTGTAATTAGCTTGACCGTTCGACCGTGGAAAAGGCGACGAGTGGATCGCCGACTTTTGTGTTTATGGTCGGGGTCCAGTTAGTAGATTATTCACCATGATACAAAATCAAAATAATAAACTAACTAACATGAAATGATGAGGCAAACAAAACATGGCACATAAATAACATAAGGAGCCAAGGAAGAATTATACCTTCCATTACCTTACGATCTTCTACCGTATGACCCTCCCCTCTTGGACGTCGTGTGAGAGACGATCCACCAAGACCCATGGTCACCAAGTTGATCCTTCTCCTTGTGCCAACCAATCCCTAGTCAAAGGGATGCCGTCGGTCGCCCCCAGGAAGAAGATAATCCAAACACAAAACCTTACTATTCTTCTCCTCCATTACCGGTGCCCGAACTGTGAGTTGCATCAAGACAAAATTCGTAAGAAACTCCTCCACAATCCGCATCCGGTACCCTAGGTCCCTCCTCCAAGTACGGAAGAACCCGACGCCAGCCACTGCCCTTCTTCGTGCACAGAAGAAGCAGGTGTCGTCAGCTCCCTTCTCCTCGCATAGATGAAGCCGACACCACCAGCGCCCTTCTCCTCGTACTGATGAAGATGGCACCAGCCAGTGCCCTTCTCCACGCAAAGAAGAAACCGGCGCCACCGATGCCCTTCTCCTCGGACAGATGAAGTCGGCACTGGCCAGTGTGCCACCCACCATATTTGACTTCACCGTGAAGAAGATCCTCTCCACATGAGGGAGACCGAAGCCATCTGATGGAGAAGCCGACGCCCACCATCTTTGACTTCACCGTGAAGAAATTGAAGCCATCTGATGGAGATCCGGCCATCTGATGGTGAAATCGGCACCCATCATCTTTGACTTCACCGTGAAGAAAATTGAAGCCATCTGATGGAGATTCGGTGCCCACCATCTTTTTCTTCACCAAGAGGAAGAAGTGAGGATGCAGAGAAGGAAACCCCACATCCTGTTCGGCGCCATAGAGAGGAGAGAGAGAGAGGAGGAGAGGAGAAAGAATAGATTTGGTTTTCTTATGATCTGTTGGATTAATCTAATCAACCATCAACTTGGTTTTATGCCACCATTGGATATAAATAGGGCTACGATAGGGACAATGAGGAGGAGTTGGATCTTGGCTGCTAATGGATCCAAACCCGGTCCATTAATGAAGATCCATTACACTAAAGGATCCTCATTGAATTACCTCACCAACCCCCATATTTACATATGGGCTCCACTTATTATGAGTCGTCCATCCCCCCGTGTTTAAGATCTCGAATGTCCGTTAATTAATTTAAATTATTGACAATTCAAATTAATTAACTTCTGAGTCCTTGACTAGTACCACTTGTAGGACCGGTGCCGTCGATAGAGGGGGGGGGGTGAATTTCGACCGAGAAATTTTCTCAGAAATTCTTAAAACTTTCAATCTTTCTAGACTCAAAGCGTTAGTGCAGCGGAAAAGTAAAACAGAAAAATAAAACAAACAATCACAGTAGACACGCGGGATTTATTTACTTGGTTCCCGACCCCCCAGGGTCAGTACGTCCAAGGCCTATGTACTCGGCGTGAGCCCACTATTGGTCTCCTTTCCAGAATTTTCGGAGGTGGAGAAAACCCGTCTTACAGTTGATAGTTACAATCACAAGTATAGAAAATTAAGTACGGAATAATAAAAGCAAACCGAACAACAAGGACTTGAAACTCGGCCGATCTGGACCTCCGAAGTGCCGCACACTTCCTCTTGGAGCCTCCCAGTCATAGAGCCTCGTCTTTAGCGCGTTGTGGTCGGTTAGAATGATCAGAATCACTCTGGAAAGTGGTGTGTGAAGCAGAGGGGTCGAATCCCCTTTTATAGACTTCATTCGGGCGCCTGTGACGATGTGGGCGCCCCTATAGACTTGGTCAAACTTTATCCCCGCGCCGAACTCGTCACAGCTGATAAAATCTCTGACCAGGGTGTAGGACCGGTGCCGTCGATAGAGGGGGGGGGTGAATATCGACCGTTAAAATTCTCGCGAAAACTTCGTAAAACTTTCGATCTACTCAGAGTGTTAGTGCAGCGGAAAATAAACAGAAAGAATAAGCAATACAAAGGACACGCGGGATTTGTTTACTTGGTTCCCGACCCCCCTGGGTCAGTACGTCCAAGACCTATGTACTCGGCGTGAGTCCACTATTGGTCTCCTTTCCAGAATTTCCGGAGGCAGAGAAAACCCGTCTTACAGTTGATAATTACAAGAACAAGTATAGAAAATTAAGTGCGGAATATTAAACGCAAACCGAACAAAACAAGGTTTGAAGCTCGGCCGATCTGTACCTCCGAAGTGTCGCGCACTTCCTCCTGGAGCCTCCCGGTCGTAGAGCCTCATCTTTAGCTCGTTGTCGTCGGTCAGAATGCTCAGAATCGCTTTCAGCAGTTGTGTTTGAAGCAGAGGGGTCGAAGCACCTTATATAGTGCTCCTGGGGGCGCCCTGGACGTCGGGGGTGCCCCTATAAACTCTGTCAACCCTTATCCCCGCGCCGACCTCACCGCGGCTGATAAAACTTCTGACCAGGGCACCTGGGACCTCCCGGGCGCCTGAGTGAAGGCTTATCTTGTGTTTCGACCTCGAAACAGCAAAACAACTTTCAACTTGGGCGCCCCCAACATCCCAGGCGCCCTGCTTGAAGCCTATTCTGCTTACCACACGAAACTGCCAATTCCCTCTTTGTCATAGGCTCCCCCATCACTCTGGGTGCCTGGCTTCATGACTTTCAACCCAAAACTGGGTTTTATACTCTGATATAGGCACCCCCATCAGTGGGGGCACCTGGGTTGGTTGCTTTCCATCCTTCCGCCTGCTTTGTCTTCGGTTCTTGATACCTGCAAGATACACAAACACAAAGCACATATACATACAATATTAGTCTTAAGGACTTGGTTCAGACTTCGGACTTCCATGAAGCCCTAGGTCAAACTGACGCAAGTTCTCACCCCCGAGAACGCACCTTTCATCTACTCCTTTCAAGAGACGGTTGCCACCCAGTCCTTCGGGTGGACTTTTGCTTAGCCTCCGATACTCCCTGACCTCGAGACGTCCGAACCCCAACCCGTCTCTACTTCTGTCCTTAGCCATCGCTCAGCTAAGTTGCTCAATCCCTCAGACCAAGACTTCGTGCCCAAACCCTAAGTCCAGGACTTCGGCGCCTAACCCTCGGTCAGGTCTTCGTGCCCAATTCCCCGAACCAGGACTTCAGTGCCCAACCCTCGGTCAGGTCTTCTTGCCCAGTCCTCGACCAGGACTTAGTGCCCACCTTCCGAGCAGGTCTTCGGTGCCCAGCCCTTTGCCAGGACTTAGTGCCCAATCCTCAATCAGGACTTAGTGTCCAGCTCCACTCACCAGGTCTTAGTGTCTAGGGTAATTAGGACTTTTCCTCCACTTAGGTTACTCCTCCTTTGCTCCCCTTTGTCTGTTCAATGTATCACTGACTTAAGTGTATTGTCAAACATTAAAACACTTGGAGGAGGGCATCACTGATGCAACTTGCACCAACAATCTCCCCCTTTTTGATGTTTGACAATATCTTAAGTTAGATTGGTTGAAAGGGCTAACTTACTGTCCTTGGGATAGAAAACAAAAAAATGATATAAGTTTTGAAACTGTTGGATTGAGAGAATACGATAGAGGGGGGGTGAATATCGTAAAATCGTTACGGATTAGATTGAGAGAAATTACGCAGTGGAAATAAATAAACACAAACGCGAACACAAGATTTTTACTTGGTTCGGAGTCGCGGTCGCCTCCTTGATGGACCCAAAATAGGTGTCACGAATGTGAGTCTCAAAATTTAGATGTGCGAAAAGCTGGAAACCCTTTTTGCAATCAAAGAATGAAAACGTAGTAAAGGGGCCACAGGTCGTATTTTTCCTAGGGCTAGTTGAGGTTGTTCGATTGTGCTCGAGTTTATGTGTCGTTGTGAATTTTGGGTTTCGAATGTGAATTGGATTTGGTTTCAAATAGAAATGGAAAAGCACAAAGACAAGGAAGAAACTTGACCAAGCAAATTTAAACAAAGTAATGGCAATTCATGAACTCAACCAATGAGAAACCGAATCAAGCAAATGCACTTAACTAAATTTGGAAACCAAGTCTGATTACAAATGCTAAACTAATGCTAAGGAAATGAATTAAAGCAAGGCTGAAATCTGGTTGCAACTAAAGCGGAATTCACTTGATACAAAAATTGCAGCAACTAGAAAAATACTCTTATGCCGAAATGGAACTTAAAGTTTGACACTGAGCTGGCTGTGAAACTAACTAAACTCGAGCTCACTAGCACACTAAAGAAATTTGTTAACTTCAGGAATTTAAGCTCGGAACCGTTGAATCATCTGCATGAAACTTAACTTAGCACAAATCAGAAATGACGGTGTAGCTGGTGAGATAACAAAGTGCCGAAACTGAGCTAATACTAAGTACCAAAAGTGTAGCTGCCAATTAGGAATGACACTGGGTAACTCAGCTTTGATAACAAGGTTAGCAGTAAAGGGATTAGCAGGATCGAATGAAGAAAATCAGATCCAAACTGCTCAATTCAAACACAAACCGAAAACACAAGTGAGTGTGCAGAAATGTAGAATTAATTGCAGAAATTCAGCAAATAACTTGGACACAAAACAAGCAAATGAACTGAAATGGATTCCTTATTCTAAAGATCAGCAAGGCTTATGTGAAACTCACATTTAATTGACAAAAAACGCACAAGTAAATGAACTGAAATTGCAGAAACAAGCTGAAAATTGCAGAAATGGTTGACTGCAGGAATGCAGAAACGGGTGTAGAAATCCAGAGTAACTGAATGCAAACACGAAAGCAATTGAATTCAAATACTCCAACCTAATATTCAGATAAGATTGCAAAAGATCTAAGCTCACTAATGTAAAATGCAGAACACTACATGGAAAGTTGGCACGCAACTACAGGGCTGATACACTGAAAACAGAATCGAAACGCAAGCTGTAAACTGTAAATTAATACGCAACACTAAACTAGATTGCAAAGCGAAACTGAGATTAATTTCAATTGTGAACTAAACAACAGCTTAGCTAATAAGAATTCTGAATTAAAACACTAATGAATGGTTTGCAGAGATTGAAAATTCAGAAACAGAAATTGCGGCAGAAATTAAAACTACAGCTAAAACTGAGAAATTAACTAAAAAGACTAATCCTCAATCCTTTCCCGAGCTCAAAACCTTCTTGTTCGTCACACAAGGGCAAGCCAAGAACCCCTTCAACTCCGCAAACCACTGGGAACAGCTTCAATTGATCAGTTTCAGCTCACTCTGCACTCAGCTGGGGAAACTCAATCCAATCTCCTCGATCTCAATGGCTGGGATTGCGATGATGATTTGAGGATCATCTGAGCTCACCTGCGAACCCCTACAGACGGCTCAGATGATCGGAAGTGGCTCATGGATGAGAAACAAGCGATTGGATAGCAGAACTGCCAAAACCCTCAAACAGCCCTGTTCCGGCGCAAATTGAGCTGAAATCTCCAACAAAACTATCCTCCAATGATTCAGATGATGATCCAAGGTTGAGATTGAGGTGGTCACGCTTCCTTAGATGAAGAACTTGAAGAAACGATGATGAACTACTGAAGAACATGAAGAAACAGCGAAGATGCGACGAAGCTGAAAGCTGAGGGAATTTTTGATTAAATACTTAACAATGGACGACCCAGATTTCTTTGACTCAATCCAATGGCTGATCTTCATCCGATCTGACCCAAACTTTCCAGATGTTGATCAAGGGTCAGGATCTGCCTCATGGTAGCTCGGATCCTCTAAATTTGCAACGGATGGCTCGGATCAACCTGATCTTTGAATGGACGCTCTAGATCCCTCTGAGCTCGATCCAACGGTGGAATGATCTTTGAATTGGATGAAACCGTCAGATCTGGATCAGAGTGCTTGATTAACCCTAACCCTAGCTCGGATTGCTTCAGATGGTCCCAGATGGCTCAGATCTAGCCTCTTTTGAATCGGATGACCCAGATTAATCCGAAGCTTGATAACTCGATCCGGGTCCACTTCCGACTCAAGTTTGACCCAGTATGCCCTAGGTCCATGATCCTTTCATGCCTACAAAAAATAGATCAAAAATTTAGTGACAAAATAATTCAAATATGTCAAGATTTGTAATTAAGTCCAAAATAAAAGTAAGTTCTAAAACCTAGGGTAATTTCACAATTAAGCAAGAAAGACATGGGTCAAACATGGATTTTGGCAACTAAAATGATCAATAAAATGGTACTTATCAACTCCGCCACACTTAAGCTTGAGCGTCTCGCGAAACTACTAAGTATGTATCCCTTAGACTTTTCCAAGCATAATTAGAAGCAAATGAAAAGAAATTACCTAGGGTTGTCAATTCTCAAAAATCTAAGCACTATGGATTAGTATCTCGTCTTTAAATCAACAACTTAGCCTTTTCATCCTTCATGAGTCATTGAGATGAATTTAACTCACTAGCCTTTCAAGGAAAATTTTGGTGGCTCTCTCCTTAAGTTCTAAGTTGATGATGGAAGTAGAGCTCACTCAAACACACATGCTTCATGCACTACCATAGGCTTGCTTGTTATCTACTCTCCACCATTATTCATGATTAGGATCAACATCTACAAAAACAAATGAAAACATAGAAAATGGTAAGGAGTGGAATAAAAGCCAAGGAAATAGAAAATTGATGGAGTGGAAGACTTGAGTGCTCAAGGATGTTTCCAATGTACTTTGCTTCTCTTTACAGTCCTCTAGTGATATAAAAAGTGTGATGGAGTGAGGCTATGACATTGCCCTTAAAGAATTTGATAAAAAGTCCTCATTAGTTCCTTTGTGCCAATTTTCCACCTTGCTTGCCACCTTATCTCCTTCTCTTTTCTTTTCTGATTTTTTTTCTTTTAAAACTGCAGAAATGAATTTCTTTTTATATCAGCTGCTTCCTTTCTCTCTAGTAAAATCAGAATGGAAGTGGAGCAAGGCTTAAATCCGGATGAGAAAAACTTCACTTGTTTTCATGGTACCTACATTCCATTTGTGTGCCAACTTGCCTCTTTGTTTTTCTGAATTTTTTTTCTATTTTGCTCTCAATTTCAGCTCCACGGACTTCAATTTCAGACTCTAGAATTGTTAGGTTCTTCATCCTTGCATCCTCTACTTCTTCACATCAATTAGCATCCTTGGCATAGAATTTCTGATTAGTTCCACTTGATACAGATTTTCTGCATTGATTTCAGATTTTTCACAGCTTCACTTCACTTGAGACCATGGCACTTCACTAACATTCTTTTCTGTTTTGATCTGAGAATCCAATCAGCCTCCTACCTTCCTGATCAGCAGTGTCGGTGCTCTATAATTTCTAATTCACAGCCTTGAAAACTAATTTCAGTTTAAGTTGAGCACAAAACTGTCTCACTAGCATTCCATCCGATTTTTATTCCTTTCTACTGCATTTTCAGCTTGTATTCTCAATTTTTCTGCTCTCCATAACCTCTGATAGCTGTCGAGTGGTCTTCTTGCAATCCAATTCAGTTTTTGATGATTGCAGTCAGCTGGATTCTAGCCTCCACACTGCACAGATTTTCACTGCTTCCTTCAGATTTCAAATCTGCTGCAAATAGATTGAGTTCAGGGAAGAACCATTCTGCATCCTCTGCTTAATTCAGTAATGCAATGCTAAATTAGAAAACTCAGATTCGGTTTAAAGTTGGTACAGAACTGCTTGTATGGAAATAAATCTGATATGGTAAACAAATTCTGCGCAGATTTCTGCACTTGTCCAGCTCCACTTCAAATCTGGTTTTTTTTTCTTTTCCAGCTGCATTCTCAAACAGTCCTTCAAGATATTCATCACTTTGCAGCTTACATGGAATCAGCTTGTATCATTTCAGTAGCTATCCTTGCAATTCAGCTCAGAACTTCCGGCTTCTAACTTTTCAGCTTAAGCTCATCACAGAAATTTCTCCATTTTGGCTCAGATTTTGTGCCATTTGCGTGCCATATTCTTTCTTCATTTCAGAATTTTTTCATAAGTGCTCCACTTGATTTGGGCACTGCATCACTGATTTCCAAAATCGAAATAATTTGTGCTTCTTTGGATTCTTTGCTTAATTTCATCTCTTGACCACTACTTTTCCACTTGGTTCAGAAAATTTTTTTTTTCGAAATGGTGCAGATTTTTTTCTTTGCTTGCCACTTAAATCTTCAAAATATGATAAGGAAGCTAGATCTCCAATTGCTTCCATCTTTCTTGCTCATTCTTGACACCAAACTCACTCAAACTCATTCTTGGCAAAAAAATTTTTTTTTATATATATGAAATGCCTCTTTGATACCAACTCTTTCCAAAACACTAGTCACTCCCCCACACTTAATCCTTTGTCTGTCTCGGGCAAAGTAGCATTAAGAAACATCCCAAACAAACAAGTCCATAGAAAAAAATGGGGTTAAGAGTAGGAATAAGGAAAGACAAATAGAATAGACATGATTAGTGCCAAAATTTGATACGGAAAGGTAAATAATTTGATTAGTCTCTACAGATATGATCCAATCATTGAAACATGATTTTGAAAGAACCTAAGCAAGTTCTAGAGTACAATGACATATGTGTATCACAAAAATAAGGCTAATTCTCACTAGGTGCAAATAACCCATCTCAAGTCATCAATTAAGAATCTAAAGCCAAGTAGTACTCAAGCATCCAAGATTTCATCCATTAACTAAAACCTTAAGTTTTAACAAACAAATTTAATTTATTTTCAAAGGACTCTAAAATGCTATGGAGATAATCTAAAGAGATACATTTATTCCTAGTCATGCAAGAAACAAATTTCCAAAAAGACTAACATGGTATCTACAATGACTCCTATTCATTTTACTCTATTCACACATTTATTAGCAAGGACGCAATTTAAAAGAAAATTCTACTTCTAGAAAACATAAAAATAAAAAAGGCAATGAAAGAAAATGCAAGAAAGAACAAACTCCCCTTTATTTCTGGTGGACGGAGTCTATCAAGAAGTAGCCTCCATCGTGGTAGTGGAGGGGTCTGGGTAGCTAAGAGAATTAGGACTCCCCCACACTTGAACTGTACAGAAAAATGCTTCCGGTGGCCGAAGGCGATTTAGGTTCAAGATCCATTGAAGGAATGGAGTGCTATGAATTATAGTAAGATCGTCTCCTCCCTCTTGATGCCTTTGAAAGTTCTTCCAGGAGGTTGGAGTCTGTTCAGATAGAGCACCCACTCCGGAAGTCTTCTGGACCCTGCAAAACCATGTAATACCTTTCTCAAGCGTGCAGGGTAAGAAAGAAATGACATAATATCAGTCTCTGCATGAAATGTATCCAAAACTGCATCATATCCAATGAAATCAATTCTTGGTGCCTCAATGAATTTTTTACAATGAATATCTACCTAAGATGCATCAAGAAACTTATCATAATCAATGAAATCTATTTTGGATACTTCAATGGAATTTTCATAATTATTTCCCACACATGACATATCAAGAATTATATCGCAGCCAATAAAATCAACTTTTGGTACCTCTCTTGATGTTTCCAAAAAAATAAAAGAAATACTTACCTGATCGTGCTGAAAAATACCTGGAGGTTCCACAAGAATAGATGTATCCATAGCTTCATCCTGGTCAAGTACAAGTTCCATCTCAGGTTCAAGTTCTAGTAGGCACTCAACTGGAATAGGTGATCCTTGGGGCTCTGTGTAATCCCCTACACTATGAGTCTCAAGAGAAATAGGTGATCCTTGGGGCTCTGTGCAATCCCCTACACCTAGAAAAACCTCTCCAGCTGGAAATGCATCTGAAATATCTTCTGAAAAATCCTCAGTCTCAGCAGTAATTACTCTCTCAGTCTCCTCTGAATAAATAGCTCCTCCAGAAAAATCATCTAGAAATCCCTCAGCCTCTAACTCTGTCTGCTCCAGCTCCTCAAGAATGTCCATGCTCATAATGGAGTGATCCTCTTTCGGGTGCTTCATAGCATCGAAAAGGCTAAACTGAACCACTGTGTCTCAGATCTCCATGGAAAGTGTACCAGCATATACATCAATCTTAGTTCTAGCAGTCTTCAGAAATGGTCTTCCCAAAATAAGTGGAGAACGGTGTGCAAGATAATCTCCCTCCATATCCAAGATATAAAAATCTGCAGGAAATATTAGCTCCTTTACCTTCACCAAAACATCTTCAATCATACCAGCTGGGTGGGTCTGGCTCATGTCTGCTAGCTGTATCACCACACCAATAGGCTGTAAAGGGCCTATGCCAAGCATCTGGAAGACTGACCTGGGCATCACATTTATGGAAGCTCCTAAATCTAACATGGCATCATGGAATGTGGTGCTCCCTATCTCACAAGATACAGTAAACATCCCAGGGTCTTCACGTTTCTGAGGTATGGCATGGATGAGCGATGAAACATTTTTCCCCAGGCTGACCAACTCATTTTCCTTAAGCTTTTTCTTATGAACACAAAGATCTTTCAAAAATTTGCCATACTTAGGAATCTGTTTTATCATAGTCAGCAAAGGTACATTAATCTCTATTTTATTGAAAAGTTTAACCAGTTCATTATACTCCTTAGCCTTCTCCTCCTCCACTTGTCTTTTGGCTTGTGTTTTCCACTGTGGAAAGGGTATGGGAACCCTAAATTCATCTTCTTTGGCCGGAAGTGGAGGGGCTGATTTCTGGTTTGCTGTCCCATGCGAAGTGGCTGCTGTAAAATCTGTCTCGGCACTGATTTCTCCTCTGTTTTCCACCAAAATTGCAGGATTACTTGAGGAAGGAGTTGGGCACGGACTAGGGGTGGAATCAACTGAATTTGAGGTCGTTTCAGGGCTGTTTTGAACTAGAAATGGAAGTGCTGCCCTGTTTTCAGAAATTTCAGCTCTTGGACCATTTTGAGATGATGTAACTTTCCCACTCCTCAAATAAATAGTGCTAACATTTGCTTTCGGATTAGGAACAGTTTGGGAAGGTAGTTGACTTGATCCTTGAGCTTGACTTTGATTAATCCCACTAGCCAATTGTCCCATTTGCCTCTCAAGGTTTTGATGTTATTGTTGTAAAACTTGTTGTTGTTGTTGTTGCCAAGCTTGTTGTTGTTGTAAAATTTATTGAAACATTTCTTCAACCCTCTGTTGGGGCACATTTCCTCCACTAGAACTCCCATAGCCCCCTTAGTTAGCATAGGGTTTTGATGGTCCTTGAAACGATGAAGTAGTAGGCTGAAAAACATTACCCTGCTGCGGTTGGAATTGGGGCTGATAAGAGGGCTGAGTTGGCTGTTGATAGGGCTGATTAGAGGGCTGACATGCTTGGAAACCTTGCTGAGAGTTGTATCCTTGAAAATTCTGATTTTGAAATGGAAAATTCTGTGGTGAGGACTGATTTTGCATAGGCTGAAACCCTTGATTGTAAGGCTGGAAATACTGATTATAGGGATGTGAAGGCTGGAAAGTTTGCTGGTTTTGAGGTTGGAAAGTTGAAAATGATTGAAAACCTTGTTGCCCTTGCTGATATGGCTGGAATTGAGGCTGGAATTGTTGAAATTGGGGCTGCGGTTGCTGAAATGTAGGCTGAAAATTCGGATTTAGGGGCTGAAATTGCTGTGGCTACTGGAATTGTTGCTGTGATTGCTGGAAATTCTGTGGAGGCTGCTGCAATTGTTGTTGTTGAGGGTTTTGTTGGCAGAAAGAGTTCCCGTACCTCAGATTTTGATGATCCCTCCAACCGGGGTTATAAGTAGAGGAGTAAGGGTTGTTTCTTGCTTGAAATTGTCCCCTAACCAATGCCACTAGTGACTCATCTTGTTGGAGGTTGGGACATGAATCCGAATTGTGTTCTTGGCTAGCGCAAATACCACACACACTCATCACTTGGCTTGACTGTGGAGGTACTGAAGGAGTTAAATTTTAACTTGCAATGTTTAGTTCAATTTGCTTAACCGCCGATGTGAGCTCTATCAATGCATTCTTAACCTCCTTCTGATCAGTAGGAACTACCTGAACTTCACCCACTCCTCTGGTGGTCAATACTCTGCTTCCAAATTGTTGTGAGTTCTCAGCCATATTAGAAATGAGCTCCCTAGCTTGATCTGGCGTTTTATTCACTAGGGCTCCTCCAGCTGCAGCATCTATCATAATCCTATCCATCTGTAGCAATCCCTCATAAAAATACTGAATCAGAAGCTGCTCGCTGATCTGGTGCTTGTTGGATCGAGAAATGCGAGAGAGGGGGGGGGGTGAATGTCGCAAATCGTTCGGATTTAAAAAAGAGTAAGTGCGCAGCGGAAATAAGACACAAAAACAATGCTAACACGGTCGTTTTACTTGGTTCGGAGCCTGTGTCGACTCCTACTCCAAGGCCCACGGTCGTTGACCGTTTTCTGCGGGCAATTCTATAAGTTCGTAAACCAGTTTACAATTATTGAATACAGAATAAGTGCAGTAAACTTATATAATAAGAATTATGCTCTTCTTTTACCGACGTCCGGAGTAGATCGAAGATTTCGGGGCAGCGGGACGTCGTCGGCTCGAGTTGGGCAGTATCTGGAGCAATGCACGAGAGCAGAAGAGCGTGGAAGTGTCCGAAGAATTGATGCCTGAAGAAGAGGGTCGAGGGTCCTTTATATAGGGCTGGGGGTGCCCGGGATGCTCGGGGCGCCCCCCCACGTGGCTTTCGATCCGGCGAGCCCTCTGGTCAAGGCTGATCTCTACTTCTTTGGGATCACCTTTGACTGGGGCGCCCGACGCGCGCGGGGCGCCCGGGTTGACCGGTCAAGGCTTCATCTTCTTCGCGAGGGTGAGCTGCTGTAGCTGCCAGTGGCGTGGCACAGTGGGCGCCCGCGACACGCGGGGCGCCCGATGCGCGCGGGGCGTTTACTTGCTCTGCTGACTTTGGGTTGACTCTGGGGCGCCTGAAACATCCGGGGCGCCCTGCTCAGCTACTGCCTCACTCCTTTGAGGCTCTCTGAGCTGCAGAAACACAGTCCTTCGGTCCTGCATCCAGGGTTAGTCCAAAACAGCAATTAATAAGTTAATTTTACACAGCCTTGGCTGTCTTGGTTCTGACTTTGGGTCTCCAAAATGGAGCCCTAGGTCGAACCGACGCCTAATGTTCCCTCAAGGGGAACGCGTCCTCACCTACTCCTCTCGGGAGAGTTTTACCTGGTGCCAACCGGATCCTCCAGTTGGACTTTTGCCCGGCAGTCCTTCGCCAGGTCTTGAGGTACCAAGCTGCCTTTCGCTTGGTGCCTAGCAGCCCTTCGCTAGGTCTTTACTTCTGGCAGCCCTTCGCCAGTGCCTAGCATTCCTTTGCTAGGGCTTTGTCCATTCTGGCAGTCCTTCGCCAGGTCTTTACTTCTGGCAGCCCTTCGCCAGTGCCTAGCATTCCTTTGCTAGGGCTTTGTCCATTCTGGCAGTCCTTCGCCAGTGCCTAGCATTCCTTCGCTAGGACTTTGTCCATTCTGGCAGTCCTTCGCCAGTGCCTAGCATTCCTTCGCTAGGGCTTTTCCTGTACACTCAAGAAACTTGTTAGACACCAAATAACCCTTAACTTTTGAACCCTTTTGTCAATATCAAAACACAGGTTTGACTTGGGTGCAATCTGCCCCAACAATCTCCCCCTTTTTGATATATGGCAACCTAGTTCAAAAGGTTAAGGAAAAAAATGCTGAAATTGAAATCCTAAGTTGGATTCCCTCCCCCTGGAAGTAATCTCCCCCTAGGTTTTTCAAAAGTAGGTGGTTTTAGTCTAAATACTTAGAAAATTTTATTATCGAAAAACTTTTTAAGTATTGGCTGAGTTTTTCAAAAGAAGTTTTCACATTTTAGCAAATTTTGAGTTTTAGGAAAACTTTTTAAACTTTAGACTTTTTCAGTTTTTTGAAAACTCTTGTTTTTTTAAAAAATTTGAGACTTGGAAAACTTTTTCAGACTTAGAAAATTTTCAGGATTTGGAAAAAATTTCAGACTTTAGAAAAAGCTTTTCAGAGAATATTTTAAAAAATAATAGCAATTCAGAGCAAAAAGAATTTTAAGCAAAACAAATTGAGCTTTCAGAGTTAGAAATTTTGGAAAAACATTTTTGTTCCCTGTTTCCTTTCCAACTCTCCCCCTTTGACATATATCAAAAAAATGCACAAAAGATATTTGCAATAATAAAGCATTTGCTGTACTGAATTGAGCTAGGACCTAAGTCTGGTTAAATCTTTTAGGGACCTGTCTAACCCATTTAGCTACTTACTAACTGTTATAAACAGTAGCTTTTGCTAGAGTTAGTCAAGTTAAGTGCATTGTTCAAGTTAGATTGTCTAAACTTGACACTTGACCTGATTGCTGTTCATTTAGTGCCCCAATTGCTGCCGATGCACTGACTTAAAGCATCTTGAATTGAGGCAAAGACCTAAGCATCTCAACCCTTTCTAGGTTATCAATCAAAAGTATCCTAAGGTGCTTGTGAGATGCTGGCTTCTAAGTCTATAGGTGCATGCAATACTAGGGTTAGAGCCTAGGCTAATTCCATTTCGAAGAAAAACCCTAATTTTGAAGGGGGGTAGTTTTTGAAATAAAACCAAAAAAAATCAAAGTAAAACATTTTTAACAAAGAACTTATTTTAAAATCAATTAAGACATTTTTAATTAAAGCAGAAACCAAAAAGAATGATTCTATTCTACTAAGCATAATCCTAACTGCCTTCTTAGTGAGCTAAACTCAGATTCAGGTAGGGGTTTAGTGAATATGTCAGCTAGGTTGGACTTGGAGTCTACATGCTTAAGGACTATTTCACCCCTAGCTACGTGATCTCTTACAAAGTGATGTTTTACTTCTATATGTTTGGTTCTAGAATGTTGTATTGGATTTTTGGTTAAGTTAATTGAACTAATATTGTCAATATTGACTTGGGTCTGATTGTAGTCTAGCTGAAAGTCCTTAAGAGTATGCATCATCCATAGGAGTTGAGCTACACACTCTCCTAAGGCTACATATTCAGCTTCAGTTGTTGATAAAGCTACACAGTGCTGCTTCCTACTGCACCAACTTACTAAGCTGTTTCCTAAAAGTTGACAGCTTCCACTTGTACTTTTTCTATCTAATTTACAACCAGCATAGTCAGAATCAGAGTATCCTGATAACTTAAAGGATGAAGTCCTAGGGTACCATATCCCTACATTTAGGGTGCCCTTAATGTATCTTAAAATTCGTTTTAGGGCTGCTAAGTGAGTTTCCTTAGCACAGGTTTGGTACCTAGCGCACATTCCTACTGAAAAAAGTATATCAGGTCTGCTGGCTGTAAGGTATAGTAGACTTCCTATCATACTTCTATAAAGTTTTAGATCTACTGGTTTGCCATCAGGGTCATTATCTATTTTCACATTTGTGGCCATTGGGGTACTTATACTTTTAGAGTTATCCATTTTAAATTTCTTAATTAGTTCTTTAGCATATTTAGATTGATGTACATAATTTCCATCCTTAGTTTGTTTGATTTGTAACCCTAGGAAAAAGTTAAGTTCCCCAACTAAACTCATTTCGAACTCATTTTCCATTATTGTTACAAATTCTTTTAGAAATTTAGAGTTAGTTGATCCAAATATTATATCATCTACGTAAATTTGGGCAATAAATATATCCTTTTCTAAAATTTTAACAAACAAGGTTGGGTCAATTTGACCTTGTTTGAATTCTTTAGAGATTAGGTAATTGGATAATCTTTCATACCAGGCCCTGGGTGCTTGTTTTAGTCCATAAAGGGCTTTACTGAGTTTGTAGACATGATCGGGTTTTTCTATATCCTCAAACCCTGGGGGTTGTCCTACATAAACCTCTTCCTTAATAAGCCCATTTAAGAAGGCTGACTTTACATCCATTTGGTATAATTTAAATCCTTTATGGGATGCAAAGGCTAGTAACATCCTAATAGACTCAAGTCTAGCTACAGGTGCATAGGTTTCATCATAATCCAACCCTTCTACTTGACTGAATCCCTTAGCTACTAAGCGGGCTTTATTTCGGACTATTTACCTTGATCGTTTAACTTATTCCTAAATACCCACTTAGTGTCAATTACGGATTTGTCCTTAGGTTTAGGTACTAACTCCCAGACCTGGTTTCTCTCAAATTGTGCTAACTCTTCTTGCATGGCTAAGATCCAGTCAGGATCAGGTAGGGCTTCCTCAATAGTCTTAGGTTCAATCTTTGAAATCATGGCTATTTGACTAAGATTTCTATAGGAAGCTCTAGTTCTGACTCCTAAGGTTGGATCACCTACAATTTGGTCAGTTGGGTGACTTAGTCTGGGTTTCTTGGTTTTTCTAGTACTTGGCTCAGCTTCAGGTCCAGCTGGTCTAATAGGTTCAGTTCTGGGTTCATTGGTTGGTTCAACTGATTCAGAAGTTGGTTCAATTGTTAAGTCATTAAAGGGATCAATTGGGGTTTCAGAGTTATCTTCTTGATCAGTATTTGATGAAGTTAAGTCAGAATTATTAGATTTTGGGTTAGTTTCTTCATCAAATATTAAGTTGGTTGTTTCTTCAATTCTCTTAGTTGTTTTGTTGTACACTCTATAAGCTCTACTTGTTGTAGAGTACCCTAAAAAGATACCTGGGTTTGACTTGGATTGGAATTTTCCAAGATAGTCTTTGGTATTAAGAATATGGACTTTGCATCCAAAGACTCTAAGATAGTGTAGGTTTGGAAGTCTATGATAGTAAAGTTCATAGGGTGTTTTATTTAATCTTTTATTAAGCAGAATCCTGTTTTGGATATAGTAAGCTGTGGTAATTGCTTCTGCCCAATAGTGGTTAGGTAGGTCAAATTCATTGAGCATAGCCCTAGTAGCTTCCTGTAGGGTTCTATTCTTCCTTTCTACTATGCCATTTTGTTGGGGGGTCCTAGGACACGAAAATTCGTGTTTATATCCATTTACTTTGCAGAATTCTTCGAATCTTTGATTCTCGAATTCTCCCCCGTGGTCAGACCTAAGTCTTTTGATTTTGATATCATTTTGATTTTCAATTAATTTACAAAAGTTGTTAAACAGGTTTAGGGTTTCATCTTTGGTCTTTAGAAACCTGACCCAGGTAAACCTAGAGTAGTCATCAATTATCACTAAGCAGTATCGGTTTCCACTTAGTGACTTGGCTCCATGTGAATCAAGTAGGTCAAGGTGTAGGAGCTCAAGTGTGGTTTGGGTTTGATCAGATTGGATCAACTTGTGACTAGACTTGGTTTGTTTGCCTTGATTACAAGATTCACATATTAGGTTTTCATTTTTGATTTTGGGAATACCTTTGATTAAGCCAAGTTGGGTAATTTTTGAGATAGTTTTTAGATTGGTATGACCTAATCTCCTATGCCAGAGTTTTGATTGTTCTAATTGTGTTAACATGCATTTGGGTACACGGGGAAGATTTATAGTATATACATTATTTCTCCTAGTGCCCTTAAGCATGATTTCTGAGTCTTGTGCATTTCTAATCAGGCAGTTAGAATTGTTGAAGGTAACTAAATAACCAGAGTCACATAACTGACTTATGCTAAGTAGGTTAAAACTAAAGTCTTCAACCAATAGAACTTTCTTAATAATGAAATTGGACTTAAGTTCAATATTACCTGACCCAATTACCTTGAGTGTAGCATTATTTCCAAATGCCACTGAGCCCAGGCTTTTGAACTTGAGTTTGGTGAACTTCAATTTGTCTCCAGTCATGTGTCTGGAGCATCCGCTATCTAACATCCATTGGTCCAAATCTTTATGTTCCTACACATAAAGGATTTTCGGTGACTTGGATCCAATTTGAGTTAGGGATAGCTTAAATTGAGTTTCACTTCCTAGTCTGTCTCACCCCAGTCTAGGGTTTTCAAACACGTTAACCTTAAGGTTTTTGTGAGACAGGTTTGAGAGTAAAAATTAATTTTGAAAATGAATTTTAATTTATTTTGAAAAATGTTATTTTAGTTTTGAAAACAGATTTGAAAACAAATAAGTTTAGAAATTTTGAAAAACAGATTAAGTGATTTTGGAAAAAGAAATAAGTTTAAGAAGTAGAAATTTTGAAGACAGATTAGAATCTATAATTATTTGAAATTTGAGTTAGATTCGAATTTGACAAAAGATAATTTGAATTTGAATTTCAGAAATTGGCTTCCAGGTCTTGGCGAGGCACAAGGCCTTCTTTGGCCGTAGCCTTATGGGATCATCCACCCTTTCCTTGACAAAGCCTTTTAATGAAATTTCATTTTCAAATTAAATTAGGTCATTTTCTGGTCTAACTAGCTTGGGTCTTGGATCGGTAGCTTCGGCTGGTTTCACCAGTCTAAAGAGACCAAGTAGACTTGATCTTATTAGAGTTGGTTTCCCCAACGTACTATCATCTCACCTCCTCCCAATACTATGTTTTCAAGTTTCAAGTAATCTAGTCCTTAAATCTAAGTATTCCTTAAATCTAAGCATGGCAATTTGCAAAAATTAAATAAACAAACAATCAATCAATTAAAAAATTATCTAAGTATAAAAATTGTTTTGATTTTGGCTCCCCCTGGACTAAAGCCTCTGTATGGGTTAGGCAAGATGTGAATCTTGTCCTTGGGGATCCAAAATTGATTTGAACCAGTTGGTTTAGTCAGGCACAGTTTTGGCACCCATGCCTGAACCTTAGGTCTTGACTGGTTCAGTACAGCAAAGTAAGATCTTTGCCGAGATTTGGTTCTATAGCCAAGTCCGGATCGGTTTAGAACAGACTTCTGTTTTCCCAGAATCAGATCAAGATTCTTGGAACCAGAAGTGAATCGTTCTAAAGCTGTTCTTAAGTCCTTAACTTGAGTTTTCAGGGAGGAATTCTCTGATTCAAGTTTTTCAACTTGATCAGGGGTTCCTTCCTGAAGTTTCTCAGTTAAGGATTTAGAATCAGCTCCCTCTTTCAGAAGTTTTACTTCCTGTCGGAGGGACTCGATTCGGAGTTTGGCTTTCGCCAAATCTCGGGATAGATAGGAAATAAGCGAATTCAATTGTAATTTCGAAAAACCCGTTACCCTTATTTCGCCGTCGTCGGAGAATGTCAGCTTGCCGTCGTCCCGGTCTGAGTCTGAGTCAGTCTCGATTTGATCCGAAGCGGTCAGGGCTAGAAGATTGGACTGGGGTGCTTCTTCTTCTTCTTCTGAGGAAGACTCGTCCCAGGTTGCTTGGAGTGCCTTCTTCTTTCTGGTCTTTTTGGACTCCTTTAGACTTGGACACTCAGTCTTGTAGTGGCCCTTCTTCTTGCATTCGTAGCAGGTTACGTTGGGCTTGTGTTTGTCAGTTGCTGGTTCAGCTGGTTCATCCTTTCTTCGGCTTGTTCTCCGTGTGTTGGTTTGATTCTTCAACTTTTTGTAGTAGCTTCGAGCTAGCCGGACCAGTTCAGATTGATCTTCTTCTTGATCTTCTGTTTCTGAACCTGAGGTAGACTCGGGTTCAACTTGAGTTTTCTTCTTCGTCATTCTTCCTGTTTTCCCTGCAAAGAAAGCTATACTTTTCTCGGCCAAATTGCAGTTAGTTTGTTCATGCAGTTCAAGTTCAGAGAATAACTCATCTAACTTAATTTTTGAAAGATCTCTAGAGACCTTGTATGCATCTACCATAGATGCCCACAAGGTGGTCCTAGGGAACGCGTTTAGGGCATACCTTATAAGATCACGGTTTTGAACCTGGTGACCTATTGCGTGAAGCCCGTTCATCAATTCCTGGATTCTGGCATGGAGCTGGGCTGCTGTCTCGTTATCTGCCATTTTGATAGTGAAGAGCTTGTTCAGTAGCAGGTCCCGTTTGCTGATCCTCGTATCTGAAGTTCCTTCGTGGAGCTCGATCAGTTTGGCCCATAGCTCCTTTGCACTGTTGAAGGGGCCTACGCGGTTCAGCTCCTCTTTTGTCAGTCCGCATTGAAGAGTCTGAGTTGCTTTGGCGTCAGCTTCAATTTTGCGTTTGAGGGCAGTGTCCCACTCTGAGTAGTTCTGCGGTACGCCTTCAGCATTTGTGGGAATCATCAGTCCAGACTGGATGATTATCCACATATCCACCTGAGTTTTCAGGTGGACCTCCATTCGACTTTTCCAGTAAGGAAAGTCTTCTCCACTGAAAAGTGGAGGTCTGGCGGTGCTAAAGCCTTCTTGGATGGCCATTTGTTCTGAAATTGTCAACAAAAAAAACAAGAATATTCCAAGACTTTGTCTTGGATTAGTAGTGCGGGAAGAAAATAAAAACAATTTCAAGGGGTGTTGCACCAACCTTGAAAGAAAAATTCGAACGAAAATTAAAAAAAATGAGAGAGAAAAACGAAAGAAATCCGAAAAATTTTCAAACTGGTGGTTGCACCAAGTTTGAATTCCCCGCTCTGATACCACTTGTTGGATCGAGAAATGCGAGAGAGGGGGGGTGAATGTCGCAAATCGTTCGGATTTAAAAAAGAGTAAGTGCGCAGCGGAAATAAGACACAAAAACAATGCTAACACGGTCGTTTTACTTGGTTCGGAGCCTGTGTCGACTCCTACTCCAAGGCCCACGGTCGTTGACCGTTTTCTGCGGGCAATTCTATAAGTTCGTAAACCAGTTTACAATTATTGAATACAGAATAAGTGCAGTAAACTTATATAATAAGAATTATGCTCTTCTTTTACCGACGTCCGGAGTAGATCGAAGATTTCGGGGCAGCGGGACGTCGTCGGCTCGAGTTGGGCAGTATCTGGAGCAAAGCACGAGAGCAGAAGAGCGTGGAAGTGTCCGAAGAATTGATGCCTGAAGAAGAGGGTCGAGGGTCCTTTATATAGGGCTGGGGGCGCCCGGGATGCTCGGGGCGCCCCCCCACGTGGCTTTCGATCCGGCGAGCCCTCTGGTCAAGGCTGATCTCTACTTCTTTGGGATCACCTTTGACTGGGGCACCCGACGCGCGCGGGGCGCCCGGGTTGACCGGTCAAGGCTTCATCTTCTTCGCGAGGGTGAGCTGCTGTAGCTGCCAGTGGCGTGGCACAGTGGGCGCCCCGACACGCGGGGCGCCCGATGCGCGCGGGGCGTTTACTTGCTCTGCTGACTTTGGGTTGACTCTGGGGCGCCCGAAACATCCGGGGCGCCCTGCTCAGCTACTGCCTCACTCCTTTGAGGCTCTCTGAGCTGCAGAAACACAGTCCTTCGGTCCTGCATCCAGGGTTAGTCCAAAACAGCAATTAATAAGTTAATTTTACACAGCCTTGGCTGTCTTGGTTCTGACTTTGGGTCTCCAAAATGGAGCCTAGGTCGAACCGACGCCTAATGTTCCCTCAAGGGGAACGCGTCCTCACCTACTCCTCTCGGGAGAGTTTTACCTGGTGCCAACCGGATCCTCCAGTTGGACTTTTGCCCGCAGTCCTTCGCCAGGTCTTGAGGTACCAAGCTGCCTTTCGCTTGGTGCCTAGCAGCCCTTCGCTAGGTCTTTACTTCTGGCAGCCCTTCGCCAGTGCCTAGCATTCCTTTGCTAGGGCTTTGTCCATTCTGGCAGTCCTTCGCCAGGTCTTTACTTCTGGCAGCCCTTCGCCAGTGCCTAGCATTCCTTTGCTAGGGCTTTGTCCATTCTGGCAGTCCTTCGCCAGTGCCTAGCATTCCTTCGCTAGGACTTTGTCCATTCTGGCAGTCCTTCGCCAGTGCCTAGCATTCCTTCGCTAGGGCTTTTCCTGTACACTCAAGAAACTTGTTAGACACCAAATAACCCTTAACTTTTGAACCCTTTTGTTAATATCAAAACACAGGTTTGACTTGGGTGCAATCTGCCCCAACAGTGCTGTGGGCAACTTGAACACAGTTTGTTGAACCGCTCCCAATAATCATAGAGCGTCTCACCCACCACTTGCTGAATGCCACAAATGTTTTTTCTAATTATTGCTGTTCTGGAGGCTGGGAAATATTTTTCCAAAAATGCTTTCTTCATAGAGATCTAACTAGACACGTGCCCAGTAGGTAAATAGTAAAACCAATCTTTTGCTGCTCCTGTCAGTGTAAAGGGGAAAGCTCTCAGCTTGATATCTTCTTCAGAAATGCCCTGAGGCTTCATAGTAGAGCATACAACATGGAACTCATGCAGGTGTCTATTTGGATCCTCTCCAGATAATCCTTGAAACTTGGGCAGCAAATGGATGAGTCCAGATCTGAGCTCAAAATCTCCAGCCAGCTCTGGATAAGCAATGCTGGAATACTGAAATGAAGCATCTGGTGCTGCGAGTTCCTTCATAGTCTTCTGGTGGTCTTCCATGATACTGCCTGAATGAGTGGGAATAGACTGAAGAGGAGGAATATCACTAGTCTCTGAAAGAATGCCTTGGCTCCTCCTTGCTCTGAAAGTCCTCTCAATTTCAGGGTCAAATTCTTCAAGATCACCACCTGTAGACCTGATCATAAAACCAAAAACAAATGCAGTAAAAGTAAATAAAAGGATGAAACAAATAATATCAGATCACCAGATATAGCAGTAAGCACAAAAATGAATCAAGAAAGATGTGAAATAAGTGCACAAGCAAAAATCAAACAAATCAACTAGTAGATCCCCGGCAACTGCGCCAAAAATTTTGATGGACACAAAATAGGTGTCACGAATGTGGGTCTCAAAATTTAGATGTGTGAAAAGCTGGAAACCCTTTTTGCAATCAAAGAATGAAAACGTAGTAAAGGGGCCACAGGTCGTATTTTTCCTAGGGCTAGTTGAGGTTGTTCGATTGTGCTCGAGTTTATGTGTCGTTGTGAATTTTGGGTTTCGAATGTGAATTGGATTTGGTTTCAAATAGAAATGGAAAAGCACAAAGACAAGGAAGAAACTTGACCAAGCAAATTTAAACAAAGTAATGGCAATTCATGGACTCAACCAATGAGAAACCGAATCAAGCATATGCACTTAACTAAATTTGGAAACCAAGTCTGATTACAAATGCTAAACTAATGCTAAGGAAATGAATTAAAGCAAGGCTGAAATCTGGTTGCAACTAAAGCGGAATTCACTTGATACAAAAATTGCAACAACTAGAAAAATACTCTTATGCCGAAATGGAACTTAAAGTTTGACACTGAGCTGGCTGTGAAACTAACTGAACTCAAGCTCACTAGCACACTAAAGAAATTTGTTAACTTCAGGAATTTAAGCTCGGAACCGTTGAATCATCTGCATGAAACTTAACTTAGCACAAATCAGAAATGATGGTGTAGCTGCTGAGATAACAAAGTACCGAAACTGAGCTAATACTAAGTACCAAAAGTGTAGCTGCCAATTAGGAATGGCACTGGGTAACTCAGCTTTGATAACAAGGTTAGTAGTAAAGGGATTAGCAGGATCGAATGAAGAAAATCAGATCCAAACTGCTCAATTCAAACACAAACCGAAAACACAAGTGAGTGTGCAGAAATGTAGAATTAATTGCAGAAATTCAGCAAATAACTTGGACACAAAACAAGCAAATGAACTGAAATGGATTCCCTATTCTAAAGATCAGCAAGGCTTAAGTGAAACTCACATTTAATTGACAAAAAATGCACAAGTAAATGAACTGAAATTGCAGAAACAAGCTGAAAATTGCAGAAATGGTTGACTGCAGGAATGCAGAAACGGGTGTAGAAATCCAGAGTAACTGAATGCAAACACGAAAGCAATTGAATTCAAATACTCCAACCTAATATTCAGATAAGATTGCAAAAGATCTAAGCTCACTAATGTAAAATGCAGAACACTACATGGAAAGTTGGCACGCAACTACAGGGCTGATACACTGAAAACAGAATCGAAACGCAAGCTGTAAACTGTAAATTAATACGCAACACTAAACTAGATTGCAAAGCGAAACTGAGATTAATTTCAATTGTGAACTAAACAACAGCTTAGCTAATAAGAATTCTGAATTAAAACACTAATGAATGGTTTGCAGAGATTGAAAATTCAGAAACAGAAATTACGGCAGAAATTAAAACTACAGCTAAAACTGAGAAATTAACTAAAAAGACTAATCCTCAATCCTTTCCCGAGCTCAAAACCTCCTTGTTCGTCACGCAAGGGCAAGCCAAGAACCCCTTCAGCTCCGCAAACCACTGGGAACAGCTTCAATCGATCAGTTTCAGCTCACTCTGCACTCAACTGGGGAAACTCAATCCAAACTCCTCGATCTCAATGTCTGGGATTGCGATGATGATTTGAGGATCATCTGAGCTCACCTGAGAACCCCTACAGACGGCTCAGATGATCGGAAGTGGCTCGTGGATGAGAAACAGGTGATTGGATAACAGAACTGTCGAAACCCTCAAACAGCCCTGTTCCGGCGCAAATTGAGCTGAAATCTCCAACAAAACTATCCTCCAATGATTCAGATGATGATCCAAGGTTGAGATTGAGGTGGTCACACCTCCTTAGATGAAGAACTTGAAGAAACGATGATGAACTGCTGAAGAACACGAAGAAACGGCGAAGACGCGACGAAGCTGAAAGCTGAGGGAATTTTTGATTAAATACTTAACAATGGACGACCCATATTTCTTTGACTCAATCCAACGGTTGATCTTCATCCGATCTGACCCAAACTTTCCAGATGTTGATCAAGGGTCAGGATCTGCCTCGTGGTAGCTCGGATCCTCTAGATTTGTAACGGATGGCTCGGATCAACCTGATCTTTGAATGGACGCTCTAGATCCCTCTGAGCTCGATCCAACGGTCGAATGATCTCTGAATTGGATGAAACCGTCAGATCTGGATCAGAGTGCTTGATTAACCCTAACCCTAGCTCGGATTGCTTCAGATGGTCCTAGATGGCTCAGATCTAGCCGCTTTTGAATCGGACGACCCAGATTAATCCGAAGCTTGATAACTCGATCCGGGTCCACTTCCGACTCAAGTTTGACCCAGTATGCCCAGATCCATGATCCTTTCATGCCTACAAAAAATAGATCAAAAATTTATTGGCAAAATAATTCAAATATATCAAGATTTACAATTAAGTCCAAAATAAAAGTAAGTTCTAAAACCTAGGGTAATTTCACAATTAAGCAAGAAAGACATGGGTAAAAAATGGATTTTGGCAACTAAAATGATTAATAAAATGGTACTTATCACTCCTACTCCAAGGTCCACGGTCCTTGACCGTTTACTACGGGCAATACTATAATCGCGCAAGTTATTACAAGGAGTAGTACATTAGTAGTGCAGTAAAAAATACAATTAAATTCTAACTCTTCGTTACTGACACCCGGTGTGTATCGTTCTTCGGTGCGTAGGGTCGTCGTCGGCACTAGAACCTCGAGATCAGAAGTTTCCGGAGCAGAGTGCTTGAGTGAAGAGTATTGAGGCATTGGAAAATTGTGTTCTGAAGCCTTGGGGGTCGAGCCCCTTATATAGTGCACCTGGGGGCGCCCTAGACGTTAGGGGCGCCCTCCACGTGTCACTTGATCCGCAAACCTCTCGGTCAGCCCTTATCCCTCCAGGATCGGGCTCGAGGTTTGACGGGGGCGCCCGGGACACAGGGGGCGCCCCGGTTGACCCAATCTGCCAGCTTCTCGGCTGGATAGACTTTGGTTGCTTCGTTGGCTTGGACCCAGGGCACCCAAGGCATCCGGGGCGCTCGGGAGCATGGGGGCGCCTGGGAGCTTGGGGGCGCCTTCCCCAGTGAGATTCCGAAGCGTTACTTGCTCAGCTTGTCTTGCCTTCACCTTGGGGGCGCCTGGGACCTCCGGGGCGCCCTGCCCAGCTGCTGTGTAACGCCCCAAAATTTCCATTTTTAGTTCTTAAAGTCCTTAGAATTATTTAGAAATGGTTTAGAAATATTCTAGATATTTTTAGGAATTTTTAGAGTATTTTTATGGAATTTTCCGAGTCCGTTTGGTATTTTTGGAAAAAGAAAAAGAAAATGGAAAAATAATAAAAACCGGTTAAGTGCAGCGGGTGGATCGAACCGGCAACCACCGCGAGACCACACAAGCGCGCAACCGGCTGGGCTAGGGGTATCAAGCACAACAAGGGACGGAGAGAAGGGTATTTACGGTATAGTAGGTTGATCCGACCCTTAAGTATAAATAGCTAATTAAAGAGAGATGTTTTATTTCTCTCCTCTCCAAACCCTCACGCCGACCTCCTCTCCTCTCTTGGGGCGACGCCGACCAACAGCAAGCTCTAGAGGGCCGGCCAAGACTCTTCTCCAAGAGATAATCCTATATTCGGGATCCCCGCGACGAGAGGAACGCGTAGGCGTGAAGAATTTTCCGAGATCTCAAGTTTCTCCCGAGCTCTAGACGTCAATCTTGGTTGTAAGTCCAAGATATCAATGTAAGTACTGCTCACCTGCAGTAAGAGGCGGTTTTCCCGCGAGAATTTCCTTTAAAAGTTTTTAAAAGAGATATTTCCTTTTTGTTTGAGTTTTTGCATGTGATATTAGTTCATTATATGCTTATATATGTTGATTAATACCCTATGTGGGTTTAGGGTCCAAGAAAAGCTATGAGAAAAGAAAAGAAAAGATAAAGATAAGAAAAGAAAAGGGCCAAGGCCTTAAGAAATCCCCAAAAGTCAAGACTTAGGGATTTTTAGCACGCAAGGTGCTCCAGAAAATGCCAAGGCATTTACAGATAAGAAAGAAAAGAAAGAAAAGCTATTTTATTTTATAAGGCCAGTACCCGGCGTCCAAGGGCGTCGTTAAAGAAATCCAGGTGTCCAATTCCAAGGTCTTGGCCCTGGTAGACCAAGGTCTGCTCTATTAGGATTGGTGGCTCGCTACCCCAACCTTTTAGGGAACGCGCATCAGATGGTACTTACGTCTTCAGTGGATCCAAGTGATTATTATTTTCAAGTATATGCTTTAGCAAAGTTTTCTAAAGTTTCAGAAAGTTTTCAAAAGTTAAAGAATAGCTAAAGTTTCAAGTTGAGCCAAGAAAAGTAAATTGAGATTATTTATTGCTTGAGTATGCATGTTTTGAGCTATACATGTTCTTAGTTTTCTTTCAAGCATATTAGTATCTCATATGATGTTCAGTTTGATCTAGAAGCATGTTTGCATATTTCGAGTTTTTGTGAGCTAGATAGTACTTACTAAGCTTTATGCTTATAGATGCATTTCCTCTTATTGCAGATAAAGGTAAAGGCAAGCAATTCTGAAGGAAGACGACGAGGCGGTGCTGAGTAGAGTGTGTGTGGTGGCTGATTATGGAGAGATCTTTGAGACGAGACAATTTAGTTATTTGAATTGCAATGTTTAAGTTTATTCAAATTTCAAGTTCTTGCTTTATGGAGATTATAGAGTATTTGAGTTTTGGATAGTTTTACATGCTCAATTTCTTAGAGTAAAGATTCCATGTCATTTCGTTTAGCATACATATCCTTATGATTGCATTGGATGAGTAGAAGTATGAGTAGTTAGAGATATTGATACTTTGTTAGAGAAAAAGGTGTTTGTGCCAAGATAGTATCAATTTCCCTTTGAATCAAGTTTTTATTGCTTAAAAATGTTTTGAAAAGTTGCAATCACATTTCATAATGCTTTAGCAAGGTCGTAGAACATGTATTTGGTGTTATGAATGCATAGGAGTCAAGATTGATACAAACTCTATTGTTTAAGTTCATATAAACTTGTTTAGTTTATTTTCTTCTTTTAAAAGTCCTAAATTCAAGTTATGGATTCGTTTGATTGGCTAAATTGTTTAGGAAACTGACATAGAGTATAGAAGTGGTGTCATAGTTTGATATGGCTCGAAACTGAATGAATGGTGGGCTTAAGAAGCAAGAGCCGAAACCTGTAATCCTGATTACAGGCGTACCAGTCGACTGCCACGTCACCAGTCGACTGGTACCTGCAGTTTGAGTTGGGCGAGGCCAGCTTCAAGTGTACCAATTGCGAGCTTTCGAGATAGTAAGTGTGATATGTTATTATGCATGATTGCTAAGTTAGAATATAATTGTTAGATGAATTTAAAAGTTTGAAAAAAAAGATTTTCGCACTTTTAGTCATGTAAAAGAGAGTTGAGAAGTAGAGAAAAGTAACGATCCGTCTAAGATAGAGAAGGCGGGTCGCTACATGCTGCCCCTCTCCTTTTGGGGCGTTCTGAGCTGCAGAAACATGTTCCTTCGGTCCTGCATCCAGGGTTAGTACCAAACAAAACAAAGCAATAATTTTAATGAATTTTACAGCCGTAGCTGTCTTGGTTCTGACTTCGGGTCTCCAAAATTGAACCCTAGGTCGAACCGACGTCTACTGTTCCCTCGACGGGGAACACGTCCTCACCTACTCCTCTCAGGAGAAATTACCTATTGACAACCGGCTCCTCCGGTTGGACTTTTGCCCAGCAGTCCTTCGCCAGGTGCCTAGCAGCCCTTCGCCAGGTCTTTGGTACCAAGCAGTCCTTGGCCCGGTGCCTAGCAGCCCTTCGCCAGGTCTTTGTTTCCTGGCAGTCCTTCGCCAGGTGCCTAGCAACCCTTCGCCAGGTCTTTGTTTCCTGGCAGTCCTCCGCCAGGTGCCTAGCAGCCCTTCGCTAGGACTTTGTTTCTTGGCAGTCCTTCGCCAGGTGCCTAGCAGCCCTTCGCTAGGACTTTGTTTCCTGGCAGTCCTTCGCCAGGTGCCTAGCAGCCCTTCGCTAGGACTTCTTTCTGCACACTTGAGTAACTTCGTTAGATCACAAATAGTACTTAACATTGAATCCTGTGTCAATATCAAAACAAGGTTCGATATGGTGCTTCCTGCACCAACAGAAACTACATTTGTGATATAGGTCAACCCTGTCTATTGATATAGGGTTTTCAGAAATCCAGATATGGGAGGTCCATCAGTGGGTTTTGGTCAAAACCATCAGTGGGTTTTGGTCAAAACCCACTGATAAACTATCAGTGGGTTTTGACCAAAACCCACTGATGGACTTCCCATATCTGGATTTCTGAAAACTCCATATGAATAGAGAGGTTAGAGGTAGGAGATGATGTTTTAGGTGTCCAACCATCTATATATTAGATATCACCAATGTAATAGGAGTAATTTAGTCATATCAGTGGGTTTTGACCAAAACCCACTTATGGACCTCCCATATCTGGATTTCTGAAAACCCTATATCAATAGACAGGGTTGACCTAGGAAAAGATGTTTTAGGTGTCCAAACATATATACAATCTATATCACCAATGCAATAGGAGTAGTTTAGAAATATCAGTGGGTTTTGACCAAAACTCACTGATGGACCTATCATATCTAGATTTCTGAAAACTCCATATGAATAGAGAGGGTAGAGGTAGAAGATGATGTTTTAGGTGTCTAAACATATATATATTAGATATCACCAATGAAATAGGAGTAGTTTAAAAATATCAGTGGGTTTTGAACAAAACCCACTAATGGACCTCCCATATCTGGATTTCTTTATAATAACATTTTATTATTATGTAATTATATATTATACCTTTTTTATAAAAATTATAAATAATATGTAATTATATATTATACATTTTTATAAATTTTTTTTATATTTAATGATGGAGGGCCTGAAATCATCAGACATCAGGCCCAAGGGCATTGAAATTTTTTTAATTTTAAAAATATTTTTTATATTTAATTATTATTTATTAAATTAATTATTTATAGGATCTGAAGTTATTTGACTTCAGACCCACCTGGGATGACTTTAGGCCCTGCGTTTGAATCTGAAATTAAGTGTTTTGATAGGTTTTCTTATATATTAATATATTTTTAAAATAGAAAAAAAATTTGAGTCCACGTCGGGCCTGAATCAAAAGATTTCAGGCCCAACGTGAGCCTAAATAAAAAATTTCAGGCCCATGCTGGGCCTGAAATCAATACTGGGCCTGAAATCAATAGATTTCAGACCCACGGTCAGTTTTTTTCAAATTTTTTTTATACATTAATATATTTATTAAATATTATTTAATATATTAATTTCTATTAATCAATTATAAAAATCATTTATTTATATTTTTAAATCACGTTGGATGAGAAATTTTTTAAGTGAAATATTTTTTTAATTTTTACCTTACGTTTTTTAATTTAGCGACAAGCCGCCGATTCCATAATATATTATTTTAAAATAAAAGTCAGTAATTAAGTCACGTTGCATGTACAGACGTCTCGAAATTTATTACTGAGAGAGAAAGAGAAAGGCAGTATATAGCAGGAGGGGTATAAGAGGAAGTTCACTAAAATAAGTACGCCCTTTGGTGAAAATAAAACTATGATATACTTTTTGATAAATATTAATTCTTAGATACGCCTTTTGATAAATTGTCGTTATTCTTATAAAATGAAGCGTCCTTTACATTTGTGTCCAAATAAAATGACCTAATAAAAAAAGGTTGAAAAGATTCATCGAGGGGAACTTTTTCAGCCGTCAATTAAATTAGCACATCTGTCCTACAATTTCTCCGATATCGTCTCATGCTCATTAATCACGCTCATATAATCCTCGTATATACCATAACTTTTGTGCCTTAGTTGATCAATATATTGGGATGGGCTAAAATATTGGTTTCTGACCATTTTTTACATCATCAGAGTCTTCAAGCAAACCCTATATAATTAAGAAAATAATATGCTCAGTAAAAAAATTTAAAGAAAAGTTCAATAAATGACGTGACATTTTACATGTAGCGATATAGTTTGATTCGAGACGGCTGTCGGAGGTCACCGATGGTGTCCGAGTAATAATCAGACTTGTGCATATAAAATATTACGTCATTCATTAAGCATTTCATTGAATTTTTTCACTGAGTATATCATAGCTTATCATAACTCATATAATTAACACTTGAGATATAACAATCAACTTAAAAATTCATGCATATCAATTTGAGAATAAATAAGTTAAACAACTTAGCCAAAGAAAGTATCCTAATTGACTAACACTCTGTTTGGAAACCCATGGAATTCAATTCCATCCAGAAATTGAATTGAATTCCATGATTTGGAAGTAACTTAAGTGAATAAATTGAATTCTCATGAGAATTGAAATCCAACAAAACTAAAGAATTCAATTCCATCCAAAATAGGTGTGATTTAGTATGGGAATTGAATTCCAACAAATGAAATAAAAAATAATCTCACATAAATATAATGTTCGATTCCTAACCTATCAATGAAAGGTAAAATAGTAAAAACAATACAATTTATTTAGTTTTAGACTCATTCCAAACAAAGGAATTGAATTCAATTCCTTTGTTTACCGACTCATTCCATATATAAGAATATAATTCAATTCCCACTGGAATTCAATTCAATTCCATTGCTTAAAAACTTTCCAAACAGGGTATAAGAGAATGGTGTCTTATCATCCGACAAAACATAACCATTACCAAATGTAATTTTCACTTTGATAAAGTGTCTCAACTTGAAAGGAAACCTATCTAACAATAGGAAATAATAGTTCATACACTGTTCAACTAACTACCAAGAACTTGAATGACTTGTTGGAATTATAAAAATATTGGACCAAGTAGCAGATAAATTGTGATGACCGGTCTGACCCCACAGAAATTTCTTACCGGTCACTAGATTAAATCGGGAAGCACTTGTGGTGGGCGGTTCAAAAGTCCAGCATCCCAGGATTCGCGCCCGATTTGGAGGAAAATTTCTGCAAAATATGTCATAGCTAGGGATCGAACCGTAGATGCCTAAATTAGCGACTAATTTCCCTACCACTGGACCATAGCTCCAGGGATGACTTGTTGGAATTATAAGAAACTTATACAGGAGGAATTGCATTTAGATGGAAGAGGAAATAAGAGAATTTAAACTTGTATTGAAACCTTTGCTTTACTTGAAATCTTAACTTGATTACAAAATGAGTTCACCCCCTATTTATACTAATTGAACCTCCTAACAAATAGTTAATAATGTGCCAACACATCTTCCAGCTAAAGGCTATTAAAGCCTACTTAGAACTCTCTAAACTATTCCACTATAGTCTACTAGTATAGATAATTCTCTAAAACATTCTAGAAAAATCTACTCAATTCTAGGCATAGTTATTCTAGATCATGAGCTTACTTGTTTAATTCAATTCATTTTAGCCCATCATAATAACACAAAATCAAGTTTAATTTTCAACACCCCCTCTTAGCCCAATCATAATAGCACAAAATCTAAACCATCTCCCCTAGACGATGACCAATTATTAACATCAATTCAATCAAGCATCAAATACATGTGATCATTCACCACACACATATTTAATCAAACAAGAACAAGGCATAAGCATTTCATAGAATAAGAAAAAAGAAAAATCCATAGTTAATATAGCAACATCACATCAATATTACTCCCTCCATCCTGAATCCAGAGAATCAACTCCAGAGCAAGGTAATTACAACCCAAAGACAATGAAATAACCATTCTTACAACCAAATGAAGATTAGAGAGGAAGAGATGCTTAGCGAGATTAGCCGACATCTTGGGATGAAATCCTTGCTTGGATGATGGATGGATCGATGAAACCTACCTCAGATGGTGTATAGATCGTCGAAAACTCGTTGGAAATCGACATTGGGGGTACCCTTGAAGGGAAACCCCCTAACATTAAATATGGGAAAACCCATAAACTCTATTTAGCTAATCTCTTGAAGAGAATTGGTTTCATTTCAAGGTGATATGTTAGAAAATCCGATTAAAGGGATATCATCTATCACTGAGGGCCCCTGATTAAACAATCTAAAATATTTCCCCTACATGGAGACCAATCCTTCACATCCGTTAAATCAATCATCACATACATGATATATCATTCACCACACACACATTTAATCAAATAAGAACAAGGCATAAACATTTCAGAGACTAAGAAAAATATAAAATTCAAAGTTAATACAACAAAATCACATAAAGATTACTCCCTATATTCTAGAATCCGAAGAATCTACTCCATAACAAGATAATTAGAACACAAATACCATGAAATAAGCATTCTTACACCCCGAATGAAGAGTAGAGAGGAAGAGATGCTTAGCGATATATGGCCGACATCTTGGGATGAAATTGTAGGGATCTAGTGCGAAAAACAAACACATAACGCAGCAGAAAACTTGATTCCTTCCAGAATCCATGTGAAAGATATATAAATCGCTTGATAGAATCTCATTATCTTTGTTGCATGCCCTTAGTATTATCTCGACAACAACCTTGGTTCTTTGGTTCAACGGATCTCTGCACAATTACAGTAGTCGTTCCTCTAGTAGTATCCACACAAACTTGTTCCATTTGTGGCACAAACTCGATCTCGGAGAAGAACCAACTTCGCAATGCTAACCGCTTAGATGGTTAGATCACAAGAAAACTAAAAATACCAAAATTGTGTTTCAGCCAAGAGAGGAGAGGAGGAGGAAGAAGAAAAATTAATTCATCATTATGAGTCATGCCTTTTGTATTCATCTAATGAATACAAAAAATGTTTTTGCCTCTTACTATTTCTTTTGATTTATGCCCATTAATCTTAATGAATACCAAAGTCTCTTGGTCTTCTTTTTCCATTTAACCTTCTATTCATCTAATGAATATTATGACTCTTGGTCTTCCTCTTTAATCATGATTCATTAATCTTTTAATGAATATTAAACCTTTCTTAAGTGATTGAGTCTAATCTAAATGAATCTAACTTGGCTTAGATTCAATCTCATAGTCTAATTGGATTCATTTTAGTTTAACTCAATTAATCCAATTTCATATTAGACTTCACCACATTTTAGTCAAACTAAAATTCATGTATCTTTGAAATAACATGTTCTTTATGTGTGACCCAGTAGACTCTAGTAATGTTGGCAATGTATCTAAACCACATTAGATTCATAAGCAATGAGCGACATCTAGCAATGTATCATTGCTACTCAAGTGATGAGAATGTCGAGATCCAACCTAACCTTTCCGTGTCTATTATCTGTTGGTGCAGAAAGCACCAAAGTCAAACCTGTGTTTTGATAATGGCAGCAGGGTTCAAGAGTTAAGTCTTACTTGTTATCTAACATGTCACTTGAGTGTGCAGAGTAAAAAGCCCTAGCGAAGGACTGCTAGGCACTGGCGAAGGAATGCCAGAGTAAAAAGCCCTAGCGAAGGATTGCTAGGCACTGGCGAAGGAATGCCAGAGTAAACAGCCCTAGCGAAGGACTGTTAGGCACTGACGAAGGAATGCCAGAGTAAAAAGCCCTAGCGAAGGACTACAAGGCGCCAAGCGAAGGACAGCTTGGGACTAAAGCCCTAGCGAAGGAATGCTAGGCACCGGGCGAAGGACAGCTCGGCATACAAGACCTGGCGAAGGACCGCGAGGCAAAAGTCCAACCAGAGGAATAGTTGGCATCAGGTACATTCTCCTAGAGGAGTAGGTGAGGACGCGTTCCCCGTCGAGGGAATAGTAGGCGTCGGTTCGACCTAGGGCTCCATTTGGAAGGCCCAAAGTCAGAACCAAGACAGCTAAGGCTATATAAAACAAACAACTTACTGCTTTATTTGTTTTCGAACTAACCCTGGATGCAGGACCAAAGGAACGTGTGTCTGCAGCTCAGAGAGCCTCAAAGGAGTGAGGCAGCAGCTGAGAAGGGCGCCCTGAGTGTCCAGGGCGCCCCCAAGGTGAACATGAAACAAATGAAGCAAAAAGGAGCTTCGGCTGACCACTGGCCGGGGCGCCCTCAGCAGCCAGGGCGTCCTCAGCAGCCAGGGCGCCCTCAGCGCCCAAGGCGCCCCCAGCAGCCAAGGCGCCCCGCGCCTACGCCAGCGAAGCCGATTACACCTATCCAGCCGAGAAGCCCGCGCTGAATAAGTCATGCAGGGCGCCCCCTGCGTCCAGGGCGCCCCCAGTGTCAAAACTCATCCCTATTCGAGTGGGATAGAGTTTGACCGAGAGAAGCTCGGATCGCTTGACACGTGGGGAGGCGCCCCCGACGTCCAGGGTGCCCCGAGGTGCTATAAATAGCACCCAACGCCCAGGCTTTCAACAACAACTTCAATCAACGCTTCCACACTCTTCTGCTCTCGCGCCTCGCTCCGGAAACCTCCCAACACGAGCCGACGACGTCCCGCTGCCCCGAAAAAGATAACCTACATCGGACGTTGGTAAAAGAAGAGTCTCTTTTTAATTATTTAGTTTACTGTGCTGAATTTGTAAATCAATCTTTGTAAACTATTATTGCGCCTCATATAGAATTGCCCAAAGTAAACGGTCAATGACCGTGGGCCTTGGAGTAGGAGTCGACCCAGGCTCCGAACCAAGTAAAATCGATTGTGTCTCTGTGTGATTTTGTTTTCTTAATTTCCGCTGCGTACTTGCTCTAAGTATTTCCGAAAAATGATTTCCGATATTCACCCCCCCTCTATCAGTTTTCTCGATCCAACATTATCTTGTATGACTTTGTTCTTCTATCCTTGATATCTAGATTGATCATATGACACAAACTGTATAATCCTCTTATCAATCTATATGTTTCTTGATCCACAAGTAGACATACACAACCAAATAAGCTCAATATCTCATATTGATTTATTTGAGCATGACTATACATTTTAATAGTCCTTCTCGATCAAGGAGCCCACAGATATCACTCCAGTCATATGGAAGGGATAGATCCCATCTATATTACTCATATCTCTCCGCATCATTTGTTGTATACCTAGTGATCGGCTTTATAGTCCACTTGTTACAGGTGATGTTTGCTGATACCAAAGTATATAACTCCTTATATAAGGAACCGTAGTAATTTTAAATATAAGGACTATTAATACCAATAGTCACCATGAGAAAGTTTATGACACTAGTACTTCCACCACCTAGCTTTACTCACTAGGGCCTAGTTTCATTAAATAGGACTTTTATTGCCTAGCTTCACTCACCAAATCTTCCACCGCCTAGATTCTCTCACTAAGGCCCTACTTGACTCACTAGGACTTCCATTTCCTAACCTCCAGTTAGGACTAGTCACTCGGTAGACTTCTCACCCCCTTGCCTAACATCCAGTTAGGACTAGTCACTTGGTAGACTTCTCACCCCTTGCCTAACTTCCAGTTAGGACTAATCACTTGATAGACTTATTACCTCCAAGCATCAAGTCCTGTTTGGATTAACCCTTTGGTCTAAATTCACCAGACTTAGGTATATTGTCAAATATCGAAATCCTAAATGTTGATTGTATCAACATAACTGAGAGTTGGGCACGAAGACCTAGTTAGGAGGACTGAGAAATGAAGTCCTAATCTAGTGGATCAAGTAGAAGTATTGGCTGATTGAGGAAGATAGACAAGAGTCGAGACAAGTCGAGGATCAGACGTCAAGAGTTTCGGAATCGAGATCGAATGCTGAGAAAAAGACTAACCAGAGGTTGGCAAAAGGTAAATTCTCCTATGAGGAGTAGGTGAGGACACGTTCGCCGATGTGGGAATAGTAGGCGTTGATCCAACCTATGGTTTTGGTTGAAATCTAAAAGTTAGGATCATACAGCTTGAGTTGTCTAATGTATTTCATTTTCTATACATATATTTTGCTTGTGTTTTTCCAACTCTGTTTTGTAGAAAAACAAAGCAAAGGAAGGCTGAAATTTAAGGTCTAAGCGCATAGGTCCAACCAGAGGTTCCGATTGGCAAACGTAACCTCTCTAGGGTGGAGTAGATGAGGATGCGTTCCCCGAGAAAGGGAACATTAGGTGTCGGTTCAACCTAGGGTTTCGGGTGAAATCCAAAGTCAGAACCAATCTTTGAGGCTAAGATTATTTGTATGTTTGTCTTGTGTTTGTTGTCTTGCATGTACCTGGAGTTGGAGGCAAGATAGAAAAGTGAACGCAGGAGAAAATGCACCTAGGAAGACCCTTCCTGGACGGTTGACTTGAATCAGGCGCCCAAGATAGGTTGGGCACCCCAGTTGGGGCAGATCCCTCCCAGGCGCTTGGCTTGCCAGGCGCCAAAGGCTTCCCAGGCGCTTGGGAAGGGTTGTTCTTATCTTGCTATGATTTCGGTGTGACGGATGAGGTTTTGACCGTGACGTGGTAGGCGCCCATGAGCTCACAGGCGCCCGAGAAGGCACTATATAAAGGGGTTCGACCCCTCATTGCAGAACATCAATTTTCACATCCGCCAAGTCATTCTGTGCGAAGAAAACGTGCTCAAGTCGAAGCTCTGTGACCAAGGAGGCTCCAGGAGGATGTGCGCGACACTTCGGACTTTCAGAGTTGGTCGAATTTTTTTGGTTTGCTTTTTATTTACGAGTCGTATTTTATTTACTATCTTTTTGCTTGTAATTTCAAATTGTAAGACGGGTTTCTCCACCTCCGGAAAGTCCGGAAAGGAGACCATTAGTGGACTCACGATTGAGTGCTTAGGCCTTGGATGTACTGACCCTGGGGGGTTGGGAACCATGTAAAACTTGCTTGTCTCTTGTCTTTTGTTTTTCTTTATTATTATTTTCGCTGCGTACTAACACTGATAGTAAGACAAATGACGAGTTTTCTGACGAAGTTTTACGAGTCGATATTCACCCCCTCCCCCTCTATCGATCGGCATCGATCCTACAAGTGGTATCAGAGCCTGGAAGCTCTTCACCGGACTAACAGCCAAAGGAGCAACAACGACAGGAATTGAGGGGGAGCAAGGGTGAATACATGTATTTTTTAATTATGTCAATTTTTAAGTTCCATATTATATGTTTCAAGTGCAGGGAGAGAGGACACTATAAAAACCAGTGTCCTACTCGTAAGATTCGATCTTCACCACCGACGGCAAAGGAGGTACCAGTGCCAGGAGTCCGGAGGGACAAGAGCCACATCCAGTGCATCAGATGCCAAAAGCCAGGACATTACAAGAACTAGTGCCCAGACTGGAAAAAGGCTTGATCCACAACGCCGAAAAATGCAACCAAGGTAATGAAGGTACGAAAAATTAATTTTCGCAATAATTTTCAAATTTCCAAAAAATTAGATCTTCCTGCTGTTAAATTAGATTACTTACATAATAAGTTAAATATCTTGCATGATAAATTAGTAAGTGATGAATCTAAATCAAATTTAGACAATATTAAAATATCAAATATTAACTCATTAATCCATAATATTAATGCAACAATTTGTGAACTTAATTCTAATATTTTAGTTAATAATATTACTATTATTTCTAATGATGCTAAGGATGATAATGCCTTAATTTCTAATATTTCTGATAATGTTAAGGATAATAATACTTTAATTTCTAATATTTCTGATAATGATAAGGATGATGATAAGATCTTAACCTCTAATAATATTGCTGATAATCTTAATATTTTTGAACATAATATTGAAAATGATACTCTAGATAATGTTGAAGATAATGTTGATGCAGTCTAACCTGATTGTTTTTTTGGTGTTGACACAGATTTAAGTTTGGTTGAGTGAATTTGGCTTAAGTCCTGGTCGGGGGCTGGGCACGAAGTGATTGAAATCCCGGTGAGTGAAGCCCGGTGACGGAAATCTCGGTGAGTGAAGCGGGGTCCTGGTGAGTGAAGCCAGATGACGGAAACCCCGGTGAGTGAAGCTGGGTCCTGGTAAGTCAAGCCAGGTGACGGAAATCCCAGTGAGTGAAGCCGGGTCCTGGTGAGTGAAGCCAGGTGACTAAAATCCCGGTGAGTGAAGCCGGGTCCTAGCAAGTGAAGTTAGGTAACTGAAATCCTGGTGAGTGAAGCCAGGTGACAGAAATCCTGGTGAGTGAAGCCGGGTCATGGTGAGTGAAGCCAAGTGACTGAAATCTCGCTGAGTGAAGCCGAGTCCTAGCGAGTGAAGTTAGGCAACTGAAATCCCGGTGAGTGAAGCCGGGTCCTAGCAAGTGAAGCTAGGTGACCGAAACCCTGGTGAGTGAAGCCAGGTCCTAGTGAGTGAAGCTAGGTTGAACAAAGTCCTGGTGAGTGAAGCCAGGCATGAAATCTTGGTCCGGGGGACTAGGCATGAGTAAGCCAAGTGTCTGGATTGGCCTAGAGTCCGATCAGAAGTTGGCACAAGCTCCTGAGTGTGGTTCCCGAACTCCCGAGCCCGGATCGATCTCTGATCATTTTGGTGAACGATCAGAGAGGGAACAAAATGTTTCTGGTTGGCTTCTGATCGTTCTGGTGAATGGATCAGAGAAGAGATCAGAAATGGCTGGAGACTGACCTGATCGGTCACTTGGACCGATTAGGGTCCCTCTAGACCGATCAGGCTGGGACCTGATCGGTCCAGTGGTGACCTGATCGGTCACCATGACCGATCAGGGCACACCCTAATCAGTCAGGTGACCGATCAGGCGCCTTTGCTTGGGAAGAGCTGTGGGTTGTAGCCTTGAAGTCCCAGTAAACGGGTGGATCGGTCTGGTGACCGATCCCAGCTCTCTGATCGGTCAAGGTGATCGATCAGAGCTTCCCTGGATCGATCAGTAGTGAGCCTGATCAATCAGGGTCATCACTGATCGGTCAGGGTGACCGATTAGTATCTGAACTTTAATTTGAAAACGTTGTCACACTTCTGATAATGCTCTGATCTCACACTGAATCTTTCTGATACCTGCTGATTTATTTTGATATGCTTTGCTAAGCCTCTGTTGAGTGTGTAGGTGAGACAGGGATGACTCAAACTAAGAAGGAGGGTCAATTGGAGACTTTCGCTTCGGTCAGGTTTGTCCATTTTCCCTTCGCAGGTTTCAATGGCTTCTGGCGCGGCTGGCGACTCACCAGAGGCTCAGCTGGAGAGGTCTTTAGTGGACTGAGTGCTCAGTGGAGGTTAGTGGGTCAGGCTATGGCTCAGTGGGTGCTGACGAAGCCTGGCGACGATGAGAGGAAGCTTAAGAAGAAACTGGGAAGCAGAGGAGCGGAGGAGATCAAACAGAAAAACTAGAGAAGTGTTTTTGCTGTGGGGTTGAGCTCTCTGTGTAGTTTCTTGCTTGAGCGTTCCTGTGAGATTTGTGTGAGCTTTCCTTCCTCTTTGTCTCGTGAGCTTAATTGTTATCCTACTGAGACGTTTGTGGAGAGGTTTCTCCACCGAGAAGGAGGTTCTATTTTATCCGGTTTCCTGGGCTTGATTTGTCGTCGATCAAGGGATCGCCCACCTCACGGGCACGCCAAGGAGTAGGGGCAAGTTATCCCTGAACCTTGTACATCCTCATGTTAGCGTCGGTTTGCTCTGTATCTTTGTATTTGTATTTCTGTGATTGTTTCCGCTGCTAATCTCTGATCGCAGAAAGTTTCAAAGAAGCAAGTGATTTGAGTGTTTGGCTACATTCACCCCCCTCTCTAGCCATCCAAAGGTCCAACAAGTGGTATCAGAGCGAGGAGCTCTGTCCAACGGCTTAACATCCGAGAGCTAACAACGATGGCGATGAGGGAAGGCTTCAGCACCAACCGACCTCCATTCTTCGACTGGGAAGATTTCCAATATTGGAGGTCGAGGATGGAGTATTACTTGAAGACCAACATCGATACGTGGTTCTCAGTCAAGGAGGGTTTCTCCCTTCCAAAGGATGTTGAGGGAAAAGAGCTAGAGTTCTCAAGGTGGTCGGCAGAACAAATCCGAAAAGGAGAAGCCGATGCAAAAGCTGTGGTCACCCTGCTGTGTGGGATGACTAAGGAGCAGTTGATTAAAGTTGGCCCCTTCACCACTGCCAAAGACCTCTTGAACAAGCTCATTGAGCTCCATGAAGGAACTCAAGATACCCGGACAACCAAGAAAGATCTTCTTCCCAGCCAACTCCAAAACCTCTCCATGGAAGAAGATGAAACTGTAAGTATACTTCATGGTCGTTTCAAGGAGATCTTCAATGGTTTACATTCCATCAATGAGAAGGTAGAAAACCGAGATTTTGTAAGGTATGTTCTTAAATCCTTTCCGCGGAATGCCTTGTGGTCATCCATGGTGGATGCTTACAAGGTTTCCAAGGACTTGTCCTTTGTTAAGTTAGAGGATTTATTTTGTGAAATGGAACTACATGAGATCTCTAACCAAAGCCCAAAGGAGAAAGGTGTGGCTTTTGTGGCAGGGGACAGAAGAAAGAAGAAGAAGGAGAAGAAGAAGGAAAAGGATGAGAACACCCATCACGTGGCCTTCATGGCACTAGAGGAGTCAAAGGAAGAGAGTGGAGACGAATCAAGTGACTCCTTAACCGCGGTTTCATCATCTTTGGATGATGAAGAGGTAATCTCTCCGGAGTTAGATAAATGCTATAGGACCATTGCATGTCTAACTAATTTGTTAAAGAAATCTAAGAACAAGGTTAAATTGTTGAAATTGAAAGTAGAAGAATTAAAATCCTCTAAGGTTGAGGATATTAATGATTTTCATAATGAGTCCCTTGAGAATGAAAATAAGACCTTGAGGAGTGAGGTTGAGAAACTCAAGACTTTTCTTGAGAAATTCTCAACTAGCTTCAAAACCTTGGACATGATCCTAAATTCACAAAAAGTGGTTTACAACAAGGTTGGTTTGGGTTACCGACCTAAAGAACTAACTTTTGTTTCATTGATGTCAAGAACCCATGTAAGATCATCTAAGGTTCCTAGGGTTCAAAAGAAAATGATGAAGGCTTGGGTGTCAAAATCATGCATTGAAGATGCATTAGGTCTCAAAATTTGGGTACCTAAAACATCTATATTTCGAATTGTATAGGCATTGGTTGAGGGGGAGCATCTATCAACATGGGTTGTTGATAATTGGTGCTCCAAACACATAGCCATTCCTAGTTAGGGATGTGCTTTCCATATCCTCCACTTAATAGATAACCATTTACTACCTATGAGAAATGATTTTTCATCTCAAATTTAAGTGATTAGATTTAAACCAATGGAAACCTTTAATTCCATACACAATGTACATACATGAAGTTTTTTCTTATTACTGGAAGTTTGTTTTTATTTGTACTTGTGGGCAATTTAAAAGGAAAATTTTCAGATACAATCTGATCAAAATTGGAACATATTGATCATGCTTGAAACCTATTGATACAATTTGTAGGATCGGGTCGATCGGCTAGAGGGGGTGAATAGACGGTTTATGAAAAATAAGCACTAACACTCGTCTTTAAAAAGAAATAAACTTGGTTGCAACAGAGTCGTTGCTTCCAAGGCAGTTGATGCTCAAACAGAAACTCCTTAAGGCGGAGAAGCCTTTACAGTTGTAGCACAGAGAAAGCTTAGAGAGAAAGAGAGTTTACAACTCAATGAATTTAAATTTCTAAAGCAAACCTCTAAGTCTATTTATAGCCTAAGAGAATAAATATGGATGGTTGATTGTTGATCACTTTTCTCTTGGTCGTTGATCCATGGATGTAATCTGGATGGTTGATCTTGGATGGGATTAAACTGCATCCATTGGATTTGATTAAAGGATAATGTAATATTATCCTTTAAGTTTTAATTATTTTAATTAGAACTTTATCTTCCCCCCTTGTTCGAGATGATTGTTGTATCCATCTCGCTGTTATAATCTAGGTAGTAATATCGCCAATACATATTCGTCAATACCCTTTATCCCAGTTGGTAAGTGGATTTGTTTATTTGGTGGAGGACTTGGGTTCGATCCTTCCTTGGCATCAAAACTTTATTTTTTTTTTTCTTTTGGGCGAATTTCTTTCATTTCTTTTGGGCGCTTAGACTAGTCTTTTTGATTCTTCGTCTTCTGGGTGATTTCCGGCCAACTGAAGTTAGGCTCACCCGAACCCGACTCAGGCCTTTCGCCCCTCGAGCGTCCTTCCTCCCGGCTTCTCGTCCCTCGGACACCGCGCACGTCCTTCTCGCTCCACCGGTGTACTCTTCCGCAGCTTCCGCGTCCCTCGGATTGCACTGAGCCCATCGGCTCACTTCCCCGCACAATCCTTCTCATCCACTGCGTCTTACGCTTGACTTCCTCCGTACCTAAGTTCCTGCACACTTAGACAGAGGGATTAAAAACACACAGGACCTAACTAACCTAGTTGATCACATCAAAACCAGCCGGGGCACCAACACAATTTTTTTTAAAAAAAATATTGTTAAATCCATAAGGACTTTTGACTCTTGGTGAGAGATTCAAATCATGTTTCAGAAATTTTTCTGAAACATCCAATTGTTACAGATTATTTATTTAATCTAGAGATCATCAATGATCTCGTCCATCATCTCGAATCAAATTATATCTTAGAGGTACGATACATTTATTGGAGATTATTGTAATTACGATGTCACATTATTTCTTAAAATTGTTTCAAATTTTTTTTCTTAAACATATTATTTTTCTTTTTTAACATTTGGCATAGTAGCATTTCATTTTGCACCTTGAACCTGTCAAATTTTCACTTTGCCTTCTAAAATTTTTAAACAGCAAAGTTTTCGGATAATCATGAATATAAATTAGGCCATCAAATTAATTTCTCCTATTAAATAATTTAAATAAGTTGGAATTTTATAAATCTATTAAAGATGGATCTAGATGGGCGAATACGCTTGAGCATGTGATCCGACTGAATCAGCCCGGAATGGGCTTGGATTAGTCTCTGAGTTGAGGAGTAAAAAAAATCAAATAATTTTTTTTTTCAAATAATAAACAGAAGAAGAGTGAGAAATTTAGAAGGTTTTTTTATAATTAAATTTTATAATAATAATATGACTACTTTGCGTATAGAAAAAAATAATAAACCTAATCAAACAAATACTCTAAATCGTCCTTTTATGGACTCCATAAGTCTCCAAATATAATAATAATAATAATAATAATAATAATAAATAAATTTGATACCATGGTACCATGTTATAAGCTTTAAATCTCCTGACTAGTAATTCAAATTTAAAATTTAAATTCTTTTAATATATTTTTTATTTTTTTAAACTTATGAATTGACTCGTCTAATCCGCAATTTGCTATGGTTGAGTTGGACATTTTCTAATTTGCTTTGATGATGGATCAGTTTGCTCCACCCATCAAATGATAAATTCATCATGGATCAATCTGCCTCGCTATGGATCAATATGTTTGATCACTTGACATCCTATATAGGGCATTTTTTTCAATGATGTCCCCACTATGGCGAGAGCATGACACGTTGTCATCATGAGATCTAGAATTAAATCCTGACAAAATTAGGTGTCTATTCTCCCTTATGCGCTAGTCACTATTTGAGCTATTAACTTTCATGATTTATCTATTTTGTGTTAATCCTGAAATAAATTTGCAATCGGCGTTGGACGAGCGAATCGTCTGTACTCAATGGTATGTTTTTAAAAAAGTAATAAAATAGTAATTTTATATAATTTTATATTTAAAATATCTTTATTTTAATATTATGATAATAAATACACATTCACTTAACAAAATTAATTAACATTTAATAATTTTTATTAACGTAGTTATCATATTAATATTATTATAACAGATTCTATAGATATTTATATCTATTAAATTAGTTTGAAGAGACGAATTTAATTAGGTTCAAACTATTTTGATTAAATTTAAATAGGTTTGACGGTATTTTTTGATATAATTAATAACCCTTTATAAGTAAAGCCGGGTCCTAGCGAGTGAAGTTAGGTAAATGAAATCCCGGTGAGTGAAGCCGGGTCCTAGCGAGTGAAGCTAGGTGACCGAAACCCTGATGAGTGAATCCAGGTCATAGTGAGTGAAGCTAGGTTGAACAAAGTCCCGGTGAGTGAAGCGGGGCATGAAATCTTAGTCCGGGGGACTAAGCATGAGTACGCCAAGTGTCTGGATCGGTCTGGAGTCCGATCAGAAGTTGGTACATGCTCCCGAGTGAAGCTCCCGAATTCCCGAGCCCTGATTGATCTCTGATCGTTCTAGTGAACGATTAGAGAGGGAACAGAATGTTTCTGTTTGGCTTCTGATCGTTCTGGTGAACGGATCAGAGAAGGGATCAGAAATGGCTGGAGACTGACCTGATCGGTCACTTGGATCGATCAGGGTCCCTCTGGACCGATAAGGCTGGGACCTGATCGGTCCAGTGGTGACCAGATCAGTCACCATGACCGATCAGGGCACACCCTGATCGGTCAGGTGACCGATCAGGCGCCTTTGCTTGGGAAGAGTTGTGGGTTGTAGCCTTGAAGTCCCAGTAAACAGGTGGATCGGTCTGGTGACCGATCCCAGCTCTCTCATCGGTCAAGGTGATCGATCAGAGCTTCCCTGGATCGATCAGGAGTGAGCCTGATCGATCAGGGTTATCACTGATCGGTGAGGGTGACTGATCAGTGTCTGAACTTTAATTTGAAAACGTTGTCAGACTTCTGATAACGCTCTGATCTCACACTGAATCCTTCTGATACCTGCTTATTTATTTTGATATGCTTTGCTAAGCCTCTGTTGAGTGTTCAAGTGAGACAGGGATGACTCAAACCAAGAAGGAGGGTCAACTGGAGTCTTTCGCTTCGGTCAGGTTTGTCTGTTTTCCCTTCGCAGGTTTCAACGGCTTCTGGCGTGGCTGGCGACTAACCAGAGGCTCAGCTGGAGAGGTCATCAATGGACTGAGTGCTCAGTGGAGGTCAGTGGGTCAGGCTGTGGCTCAGTGGGTGCTGACGAAGCCTGGCGACGATGAGAGGAAGCTTAAGAAGAAACTGGGAAGCAGAGGAGCGGAGGAGAACAAATAGAAAAACTGGAGAAGTGTTTTTGCTATGGGGTTGAGCTCTCTGTGTAGTTTCTTGCTTGAGCGTTCTTGTGAGATTTGTGTGAGCTTTCCTTCCTCTTTGTCTCGTGAGCTTAATTGTTATCCTACTGAGACGTTTGTGGAGAGGTTTCTCCACCGAGAAGGAGGCTCTATTTTATCCGGTTTCGGGGCTTGATCTGCCGACGATCAAGGGATCGCCCACCTCACAGGCACGCCAAGGAGTAGGGGCAAGTTATCCCCGAACCTTGTACATCCTCGTGTTAGCGTCGGTTTTCTCTGTTTCTTTGTATTTGTCTTTTTGTGTTTGTTTCCGCTGCTAGCTAATCTCTGATCGCAGAAAGTTTCAAAGAAGCAAGTGATTTGAGTGTCTGATTACATTTACCCCCCCTCTTTAGCCATCCAAAGGTCCAACAGATAATACTCTAGATAATGTTGATGATAATACTCACTACATTTCTGAATATAATATTATAACCTTAATAAATAATCCTGAAAATTATTTTACCTATTATGAAGATAATGATATAATTTCTGAATATAACTCTGAATAGGAATTTATTAGAATTAAATCTATATTTAATAAGGTTTACAAAAATTCAAATAAAGCAGAAGAATTAAACAAATTTGAAAAATTAAATGAAAAAGAAATAGTAGATGATTCAGATATTTTCGAATTAATGGAAATGATCCAACTAGACCCAAAATTGTTAACAATTTAAACTTTAATTAATAATTTAAAATTTAATTAATCCTTAATAATTTAAACTTTAATTAATCCTTAATAATTTAAATTTTGATTAATCCTTACTAATTTAAACTTTAATTAATCCTTAATAATTTAAACTCTAATTAATTCTTAATAATATAAACTTTAATTAATTCTTAACAAATTTACTCTTTAATTAATTCTACAACCTAAATTAATTCTTAACTCTTAAAAAACCTATATTTTAACAACTTAAAATCTTAATTAATTCTTAAATTTAATTAAGTAACAATTCAACTTTAATAACAATTCAATCCTTAATTCAATAAAATCCACGAACTAAATTTTAATTTATTATCTTCAATTATGAAACTAAGTAATTTTTACCCAACTGAAACCTCCAACTAAATAACAATAAATATGTCAAAGTGGGTTGATATATTCGCGGGTTCACACGGTCTGTATTAAATCGAGAATGATACTTTATTAGAAACTTAATTAAAGTGATTTGATTTGATTGATACATGTATAACTGTCATGCCCATGCATTTGCTTATCTTTTTTCTTAAATATCTGTCTGTCATTCATGTCTACTTTTCTGCATAATTTAGAATGGATTGATAGGGAAATGATTGATTGATACTTGCCTAACCTAGTACCTGGGTGGGATGGGATGATAGTACGTTAGGGAAGCTTAGTCTAGGAAGACAGGAAGGGTAAGGAGTACCCGACTTGATCGACCTAGCTAAGTGGAACTAGCCGAAGCTACCTCGCCACATCCTAGACTAGTTAGACCAGAGTTTTTCAAAGAGTAAATTAAGAGTAGTATTTCTTTAAAAGGCTTTGTTTAAGGAAAGGGTTGATGATCCAAGAAGGCGACGACCAAAGAAGGCCTCTGTACCTCGCTAAGACCTGGAAGCCGATTATTGAAACCTACTTTTAAATTACAAATTGTTAAACTTGAATCTAACCCAAGATCAAACAATCCACATTATTAAAATTGAGAAAAATTATTCAAGTATCTCACAAGCACCTATAAGGCAACCATGCTTGCTTGTATTCAGACATATAGAATGGGTAAGATGTTAATGATTAATTAATTGACAAATATTTTTGAAAATATTTTCAAAATCTTTACGATATTTTCTTAAAACTCTATTTTTAAAATAATGTTTAAACATAATAATGTTTTAATGAATTTCATGCTTGATTGGGTGCTTACTTATAAATACATTTTCAAAAAAAAATATCTTTTCGAAAGTTGTTTGACCTTCACTTAGACACAAACCTTCTATGTCAATACTTAAGTCTCTTAAGACACTTAGGTAGAGGTCCTTGTAGTTAACAAGGGTAGCCAGAAGGTGTCAAGTTCAGGAGAAGTTGTTGTTATTCTTTTAAAAATTATTCTTTTTGGAAACTCATATCTTTCAAAATGGTTTGTGCTTTAAAAATTATTATTATTTGAAAATGTGTTTCAAAAAATATTTTTCAAAAACTTATGATGTCATCCAAAATATTTTTCAAAAATTATTTCCTTTAAAGTTATCATATTCTTTCAAAAATATTTTTCAATAATTGTTGTTAATTCTTTTCATTTGAATCAAATCCTAAGACTCAGAGGAAAATTACTTGTAGTAAACAAGCTTCCTAGAACTGTGTCATGTTTAGGGGGAGACCAAATTAAAATAACTGTTAAAAGTTTCAAAAATATCATGTTTTCATACACTATCTTTTCAAAATCATTTGAAAACATAATATTCTCTTGAAAATCTCATTTTCTTTTAAATACTTTTGAAAATCTTTAAATCTTTATCTTGAGTTTGGAAAAATTTCCAATACACTTAGGAAAATTTTTCTTGTAGTTTAACAAGGTTTCCTAGGATTGTGTCAGACTGGAAAAAAAACCAAATCAAGAAAGTTATTTTAAAACTGAAATATTCATTTTTGGAAAATCCCTAAGACATAGGAATTTTCTTATGGTCAACAAGATTCCTATGATTGTGTCAGACTTAGGGAAGCTCAAATTCTTTAGAGAGATTATCTTAAAAGGGGAAGAAAGGCTTAAGTTACATTTTTTTTCCAAAAATCTTATTGTTGGTGAAAATTATTTTCCATTATTTCTTTTTTTGATGTATGAACAAGGAGGAGAGAGACTTAAGTTAGATTTTTTTAGAGGCCTAAGTTAGATTTTTTTCGATTTCTCCCAAGTGTTAAACCTAGAACCCTTTAGACATAACATAACTTAAGATATTGTCAAACATAAAAAAGGGGGAGATTGTTGGTGCAAAGAGCATCAATAATGAACAGTCATCCATTAGTGTTTCGATGTTTGACTATATACTTAAGTTAGTAACAATATAGTTGACAATATAAGGTGTGGTCAAAATGATCAAGGGTTAAACCAAATAGGATCTTATTTTTGGTAGGGTAAACCCAGGTTTGATCAGGTTAACAAAGAGTTAAGCCAAATAGGATCTGATATTTGGCAGAATAAATAAAACCCAGGGTTAGTCAATTTGACCAAGGGAGTAAACTAAATCGGACCTGAGGTTTGGAATTATATTTACCTAAAAGTTGGAGGAAGTCTAGTCAGGATCAAGATGACTAGCAATGAAGTGATTAAGGTGAAAGAAACCCTAGTGAGTGAAGCTAGGTGAAAGAAATCCTGGTGAGTGAAGCTGAATCCTAGCAAGGGAAGCTAGGTGGAAGAAATCCAAGTGAGTGAAGCTAGGTGGAAGAAATCCTGGTGAGTGAAGCTGGGTCCTAGTGAGTGAAGCTAGGTGGACTAAGTCTTGGTGACTAAAGCTGGGCACGAAGTCTTGGTCCGGAGGACTGAGCACTAAGTTCTAGTTGGGGATTGGGCAACGGAGTCTTTGTCGAGCGAGGTTTGTCAGATAGAAGTAGAGATGGGTCAAGGTCGGACGTCTTGAGATCCGAGTTCTCGGAGGCCAAGCAAAAGTCCAACTGGATGTCCCGGTTGGTAAAAGCTTTAGTCGAGCAAGGATCGCGAATAGAAGTAGAGACGGGTCGAAGTCGGACGTCTCGAGATTCAGGTTCTCGGAGGCTGAGCGAAAGTCCAACCGGAGGTTCCAGTTGGCAAACGTAACTTCTCCATGGTAGAGTAGGTGAGGACGGATTCCCCGGGAAAGGGAACATTTGGCGTCGGTTCAACCTAAGGTTTCAGGTGAAATCCAAAGTCAGAACCAATCTTTGAGACTAAGATTATTTGTACGTTTGTCTTGTGTTTGTTATCTTGCAAGTACCTGAAGTTGGAGGCAAGATAGGAAATCAAACGCAGGAGAAAACGCACCTGGGAAGACCCTTGATCTTCAATTCTTTAGTCATTCATATACTTGTGATTTTTCTTGTACTTAACTTTTATATTATTGTAATCATTTCTCTGATTGATAGTGATTACCCATAATAAGCGATCAAGGATCACTGGCCTTGGAGTAGGAGCTGTCATAGACTCTGAATCAAGTAAAACCAACCTATGTTAGCATTGTTTTGTGTTTACTTTTCCGCTGCGACTTTTACCCTTATTGCTCGAATTCCAATTCACCCCCTCCTTGTCTCTAAATGATCTTATATATGGTTTGTTCATATCTAAATCTCAATGTATATGCACCTGTAGACATCGTAACTAAATACCAGTGTTAACCCTGCAGAAGCGCAGCGAAGTGCTTCCTCCTTGGGCATCCAATACAATTAAGTAGAGAAAGTAACCTAGAGAGTCTGGTGAATGGTAACCCTTTGTCATGAAGTGCCCTCGGTCATACTACTCTAGATTATGCAAAACACTTTGTAACACGGTATAGAGAGAAACCTATTAAGAATTGTTAGCTAATCTCTTGTAATCAATTGACTTCCATTTCGAGACAATGCCCGAGATGTTTAGTTAAAGGTATCCCTTTGTCACTAGGGGCTTCTCCGTTATACGATCTCGGGAATTCCTACTCCGTGGCGACGAAACATTCACAACTACATGTATTAACCATTCACATATTTCATCAAATACATACAAGACACAATATATATAAAACAAGACAATAAACATCTCATTGAACAAGAAAATGGATACATCCAAAGTTTATACATCAACATCATACCATAGCTACGCCCTACATCCTAGATCAAGGAAACTACTCTATTATAAGGAAGATACAATAAGAAGACAAGGAAATAAAGCAACCTACAACCCTAAGCAAAGATTGAGAGGGAAGAGAAAACTTATCTATGTAGCATGGGTCTTCTTGGAGGAACTCCTTGCTCCGGAGTTGGATAGATCATGGATAGAGGCGACGATGATAGTTCTAGGGTCTCACCTAGGGGGGAGAACCCTTCCCCAAGGAAAGGAACTAAACTCCAAACCAATGATGTGTCAAAAAGGGGAGAAAACCCCTTTTATAGCAAGGGGCACACTCCCTGCTTCCTCATGGCATGACTATGTAGATCTACATGGTCGTGCTGTATAGATGTTGCAATTAGGTGGCACGACCGTGCCGTGTTCTTCCCTGAAGCAAATGGGACACAACTGTGTCATATGGCACAACTGTAACGACCATCTCGTCTTAACCTTAACCTTAGAGGGAGGTCACATTTACTATTCTGCTTGATCAGGACCAGTCGACTTGCTCCTTGAGCAGTTGACTGGTGGCAGTCGACTTCTAGGCCAATTCACTCGACCAATCTTCCTGTTCGAAATCTAGCCGGGGATCAGTCGACTGATAGAGTTACTAGTCAACAGGTGCAGTCGACTCCACCTGGAAATCACTCGACCAATGTTTCTGTTCCCTCGAATTCTTGAGGGTAGTTGACTGCTATCTGAAGCAGTTGACTGATATGTCTGGAAATTTAGTCCAGACTTCAGAAACACTGATCAAGTTCAAATAAATACATTTCTACTCAACCACACTAAGATTATAGGACTCACAATCATAATAACCATAATCTCTGGACCAGATCATACTCCATTTAGCATGCATATCAAACATAAAATCTTTTGCAAAAATAAACACTACTATCATAACACATAATCTTTGCGGAATTAACTACTATCACGAAACTATAATAAACTCATAAAGTTCTACTGTTTAGAACACTAGTAAGTCTCATCCCAAAGGATCTCACTCCACGGTTCCACCGCCACTGACATAAATCATCCTTCCTTTCGCCTCCTTGCCTTACATCCTTTCTTTACCTTTATCTGCAGTAAAAGGATGCAAACTATAAGCAAATTGCTTAGTAAGTAGATACCTATGTCACAAAACTTGCAATCGATATAAAACATGCTCTTGGTCAAAGAATGCTTGTTTTTAAACATATGTACTGAAAATGATATACTACATGAATAGGCTCATGAATACACATGTACAAATGCTTGCATTTGAAAACATTGCTTGAACTGGAAAATACTTAACATGGTTGAAATAAATGCTTACTTTTGTAAACCTGAAACTTTTATATTCTTATACTTCTTATACTTCAAAATAATAATCATCCTTTCTTGGGCCCGGCATAGTACCAATGCGCACATCCCTAATAGATTTCGGGGTAGCTAGCCACCGAACCCTACTAGAGCATTTACTAGGTTTGCCTAGATCTTGTGGGCCTTGGCCCGATACATGCTAAAAAGACCTTGGTCCTTCAAAATAATATACTTAAACTTGTACTCATGCTTGTATTTAAAATCTATAACTTAGCATATCTTTTATACTTAAAAAATAATGTTCCCAAAATCTGTTTTGAAACATATCCAGACCTTGGTCTTGTACTTACATAAAAACTTAGTCCTAGAACTCGTTCTAGGACATAGTAGACCTCGGTCTTACTCAGAACTTTTATCGAATACCTTGCGTACCATTATTCCAAAACTTATTTTGGGGCAAATCAAGACCTTGGTCTTGCTATACTAAGATCACAAATACCAAAAAGGCTTAGAATATGTTGCATCGAGAATAACGATAGAGGGGGGGGGTGAATATCGTAAATCATTTTCGGATTGAAAAAGAGAATATGCAGCGGAGAAATTAAAACACAACACACAGACACCAAGATTTTACTTGGTTCGGAGTCGCGGTTGACTCCTACTCCAAGGCCCACAGTCGTTGACCGTTTACTGCGGGCAATACTATAATCGCTCAAAATCTTACATACAATTAGTACAGTAGTAAGTGCAGTAAGAATACAATTAAAAATTGACTCTTCGTTACCGACGTCCGGTGTGGATTGTACTTAGGAGCAGAGGGACGTCATCGGCGCTTGTATCTTTAGTTGGGAGGTTTTCGGAGCAGAGAGCTTGAGCAGAAGAGCGTATTGGCGTTGGAAGAAGTGTTGATTGAAGCCTTGGGGTCGAGGGGCTTTTTATAGCCTCCCGGGGTGCCTTGAACGTTGCGGGCGGCCCCCTACGTGTCACCCGATCCGAGCAACTCTCGGTCAGCCCTTATCCCACTCGAATAGGGCTGAGGGTTGACTGTGGGGGCGCTCGGGACGCAGGGGGCGCCCAGGTTAACTCGATCCGCTGGCTTCTCGGCTGGATAAGTTTTATCCACTTCATTAGCTTGAGCCCGGGGCGCCCCGCCCAGTTAGCTTCCGAAGTGTACTTTTGCTGAACTCATGTTTGGCTTGTACTTAGGGCGCCCGGGACCTCCAAGGCGCCCAACCCAGCTGCTGCCTCACTCCTTTGAGGCTTTCTGAGCTGCAGACACTCGTTCCTTCAGTCCTGCATCCAGGGTTAGTACGAAACAAGATAAAGCAAAAGTGTTAGTGATTCTTACAGCCATAGCTGTCTCGGTTCTGACTTTGGGTCTTCAAAATGGAACTCTAGGTCGAACCGACACCTACTGTTCCCTCGATCGGGAACGCGGCCTCACCTACTCCTCTCGGGAGAATTTACCTTATGCCAACCGGCTCCTCCGGTTCGACTTTTGCCCGATGCACCTGACCAGGTCTTCGTGCCCACCTTCCGAGCAGGTCTTCGTGCCCACCTTTCGAGTAGGTCTTCGGTGCCCACCTTCCAAGCAGGTCTTCGGTGCCCAGCTCCTTGCCAGGGCTTCGTGCCCAGTCCTCGACCAGGACTTCGTGCCCACCTTCCGAGCAGGTCTTTGGTGCCCAGCTCCTTGCCAGGGCTTCGTGCCCACTGTACCTAGGACTTCTTTTCCTGTATTCTTAGTGAACATGTTAGATCAACATAATATCTTAACTTTTGAACCCTTTTGCCATTATCAAAACACAGGTTCGACTTGGGTGCTGTCTGCACCAACAATCTCCCCCTTTTTGATTTATGGCAACCCGGTTAAAAAGTTAAGTTAATCAAGAGCAGATGATATAACAGTTTAGTTTCATCCCCCTGGAAGGAATCTCCCCCTAGGTTTTCTAAAGGTTCGTGGGGTTTTGAAAAGTTTCTAAGTTTAAAGATGGAACTAATTTTTCAAATACTTAGAATATTTTTCAAATGTGGTTTTTAGAAAAGATATTTTCCAAAAAGTTTTGGTGATATTTAAAAAAATTTCCAAGTCAATAACTTGGTAGAAAAAATTTTTCTAAGGTTAAGAAAGATTTGAATCTCTTCAGCACTTTTGAAACTTTTCTATTTAAGATAAGTACTTAGAAAAATTTGAACCTAGCTTGGGTAAAGCAATTTAAGATAAGTAGTTAGAAAAATTTGAACCTAGCTTGGGTAAAGCAATTTAAGATAAGTACTTAGAAAAATTATTGAAAACAGATTAAGTTTAAGTACTTTTCAAAACTTTTGAACACTGCTTAAGTTTAAGTACTTTACAAAACATTTGAACACTACTTAAGTTTAAGTACTTTACAAAACTTTTGAAAACAGCTTAAGTTTAAGTACTTTTTGAAGAAAGGATAAAGTTTTGATGAAAATTTTGAATTTTGAAAAAAAAATGTAAAACTTTAAAGCTTCTCTCCTTTTTCTATCTCTCCCCCTTTGCCATATATCAAAAACAAAGTAATATAGCAATAAAAATTAAATAAATTGCATAATTAAATTGTAAAAAGAATTAACGTGCTGTACTGAACCAATGCAAGATAGACTGAACGAAATCAATTTCAATTATCTCTTTAGGTGTAACACCCCAAAATTTCTCCCATATGAAATATAATGAATTCATGAAACATTGTTATGAATGTTATGATGGGCTTGGTTTAATGGGCTTTGATATGGATTAGTGCAAAATGTGATAAAAAGAAAGTGTAGAAAGGAGGAAGCAAGGATCGAACCTTGAACCTCTTAGTTGCACTAATCATGTCATAACCAATGCACCAAGCAATGTTTCCTGTTGAGAGAATAAGAAACATTCTTGTTAAAGCTAGGGAAGTGAAGAGACATGTCCCTTCATGAGAAAAGTATAAATAAGAGAGGGAGAGGTTGGAATAACTTCCTCTCTTCTTCTTCCTCACTCTCCCCATTCCAAAATCGAGACACCCTCTTCCCCTTCTCCCTTTTCATTTTCGAAAAACACGCCCTAGGGTTCTAACCCTAGGGAATTGGAAGGAAGAAGATCCCATCCAAGGATCTTGCCCTCTACTAGGGCCAAGGGTTCTAGAGAAACTTTAGCAAAGGAAACTCTCACTCTTACTTCAACCAAGGGTACCCTAAAGATTTAGAGAAGGTGAAATTCAAGCGAAAGGATGTAAGTATCCCCTCGCCTGCAGTGTAATTGTTGTGTATGAATTCCTTCTTCTTGTAGTTTTCGAAAATGGAGGTTTTACCCTTGTGTAAGTTTCGGCCAACACCCAAAGAGGAGGCTTTGGTTACTTCTTGATGCATGAGGAGAACCCTTGGGACTTAGGGTATACCTATATGTTGATTTTCTTCAAGTTGTGATAACAAAAATTAGGGTTTGCACCCCCTACAAGTTTCGGCCATGGATGGAAAAAAAACTAGGGTTTAGGGTTGTATGATTTCCTATTATATATCCATGCTTAGTAGTGTAGACAAAGTGTTTGTGTAAATGATTGTGTGAAAGTTGCTTTCAAGAACCCTAGTTTCCCCTACCCTTGACTTTCGGCCAACCCTAGAAGAATTAGGGTTTTGGGTTGCATAATTATCCTATGATGTAATCTATGCTTAATAAGTGGCATGATGTGTACGTGAGGTGTTTGTGTAAATGCTTGTGTGAATGTTAATTTCAAAAACCTTAATTTCCCCTACCCTACACCATTCGGCCAACACCCTAAAGTTAGGGTTTGTGAAGGTTAAACTACCCTTTAGGATATGCTTATGTTTGGGGATAATGATATGTATATGCATGTGATGTTTAAATGGAATGTTTGATTGGAAACTTAATTTTTCCCTAGTACGTGATATTCGGCCAAAGCATGGAACATTAGGTTTGTGAAGGTTGATTACCCCATGATGTATGCTATGCTTAGTATGATACATGATATATATATATGTGATGATTGTATGGGATGTACCCTATGAGATATGCTTATGTTTGGGGTGATGATATGTATATGCAAGTGATGTTTAAATGGAATGTTTGAATTGAAAACTTAATTTTTCCCTAGCATGTGATATTCGGCCAAAGCATGGAACATTAGGTTTGTGAAGGATGATTACCCTATGATGTCTGCTATGCTTAGTATGATACATGATGTATATATATATGATACTGGTATGGGATGTTTGATGTCAAAAACCTAAGCTACCTCTACCCTTGACTTTCGGCCAAAACCTTAGGTTTAGGGTTAAGAAGAACTCGGTTAACTCATGAAGCATGCTACCACTTCCTATGACATGAATATGATTTATGTGACCAATCTTGTCATATATAAAGTAGGTTAAGTGGTTGAAATATAATATATGTATGAGCATGTTTATAGCCCATGGGGCACCCTCTATGAATTGCATGTGATGTGTATGATAAAATGCTTGAAAGGATACTCCACTAAGTATGGGATCAAGAACACCCCTTATGTTGTGTGGTGTGTCCCTGTGGGATCATGAGCACCCTTGAAGAGTAGTGTGTCCCTTAAGAGTGGATTTGGAGTACTCCTTAGCATATATGTAAAGACATGATAAGTATTTTACTTTGTAAGTTGTGTACCCGACTCGGAAGGGGGTCGTTAAACAAATCCGGGGTGCATGTTAACGTAAGGTCATGGCTCCGGTAAGACGGAAGGGTCCTGCTCTAATTGGTTGGTGGCTCGCTACCCCAATTCATTAGGGAACGCGCATTATGTGGTACACAACTGGGTCCCATATGATATGGATGTATTTTTAAGTAATACCTTTATGGAATTGTTTTAAAAAACATTGATGATATGTGAAGGGCATGCTTAAGATACTTTATGCTGCATGCTTAGAAACTTTGATGTTTAGTATGCTATGATGAACTCATGCTTATGATTTATTATGTGTACATGTTGTATGCTTTCGTATGAATTTTGCGAGTAGGACAGGATCCTTACTAAGCATTTGCGCTTACTAGTTTATGTGTTGTCTTATGCTGCAGATAAGGGTAAGGAACACTTAAACTAAAGGAAGAGGCAGGAGGGCTGAAGATTTGTGGGGTGGTGGCTCGGGAAAGAATGATTCTATATCTACTTTACTATGCTTATGATGATGTTTGCTTCAACAAAGAATGTTAGAGAATGTTAGGATAACTCTTTATTAAGATATTTCAAATGATGACTAGTATGCTTAGCACTGCTAAATATCTCTTGATAGTTTTAAACAAGCATGCTCAGTACTTGGTCCTTGCATTGTTGGTTTTAAATTTTATGCTAGTAAAAAAAAATATTATTATATGATTGATTGTACGTAACCCCGCCCCGAGAGTAGATATAAGGGCGGGCGTTACATTAGGGTCCTGTCTAACCCAGTTAGCTACTTACTAACTGTTATAAACAGTAGTTTTCGCTAGGGTTAGTCAAGTTAAGTGTTTGTTCAAGTTAGATTTTCTAAACTTGACACTTGACTTGATTACTGTATAAGTTGTATTTAGTGCCCCAATTACTGTAGATGCACTGATCTACATCTTGAATTAAGGCAAAGACCTAAGCATCTCAACCCTTTCTAGGTTATTAATCAAAAGTACCCTAAGGTGCTTGTAAGATGCTGGCTTCTAAATCTATAGGTGCATGCAGTTCTAGGGTTAGGGCCTAAGCTAAGTCCATTTGCGAAAAATCCCTAGTTTTGAGGGGGGTAGTTTTTTAAAAACCCTAAGTTGAAAAAGATTTTTCAAACTAAGTAAAAGTTGATTTTGAAATTAAGAAAAACAATTTTAAAATTCTTTTATAAACTGATTTCCAAATCACGTAAAGCAGTAAGAAAACCCAAAAGTACAGTTAACCTATTTTATTAAGCATAATCCTAACTGTCTTCTTAGTGAGCTGAACTCAGACTCAGGTAGGGGTTTGGTGAATATGTCAGCTAAGTTAGATTTGGAATCTACATGCTTAAGGAATATCTCACCCCTATTTCTTTCAGCTGGTGAATACTGTGACAGAGCATAAAAATATGATTGCTTGATAATTTGCAAGGAGTTGTCGGCTTAATTTCTGCTGTGTTTAAGCTGCCTTATACAAAATAGCTTTATATGATTCACCTCTGTTGATATCTGATATCTGCTGTCTTCTTGTTGTGTTTACAACGGGCTGCAGAATTCATTTCTATGGATTTCCTTAGATCTCATTTTACCTCAGTTCTTTTGTAGGTGCTGACTAATTTTGGTGTATATCAGTCTCTTTGTTTTGGTGCTGTAAGTGGACTGGTTAGTCTCGGATTGTGCCTCCTGGCCCGGAATTATGCTATCTTGTTGATGCAAGATTTGGTGGAGATTCTCTTGTTTAGTAAATGGAGAGGTCTAAATAACAGATGTGCTTTACCCCTTTTTGGTAACTGGTTTGTCTCTGTTCAATTTGCAAGTTTCAGCCGTGGGGATTCTCTGCATTTAAATGGCTGTATAGTTGATACCATAAATGGAGAGGTCTAACTAACAGATGCTCTTTACCCCTTTGGTAACTGGTTTGTCTCTATTCGATTTGCAGGTTTCAGCCGTGGGGATTCTCTGCGTCTAAATGGCTGTATATTGTTGCTATCATAAATGGCTTGGTGCATGTTTGATATCTCTGAAAGAGTTGATTAGTTTTCCAGGTATTCTCCGAGATTATAAATATCTGCTTCTCTGAGATTTATGGAGATTCCCTGTTATTAAAAGCCTCTGTTGGTATTTGGTTGTCTGATTCTCTGCTATTTTATGGCTATTGTTTATCATATGGGTTGCTACCTGATTCTGATACTCTATCGCCAATTTCAAACATTTCTCACTTCTTCGATGCGTTTATGGTGCTGAAAAGAAAGCTTTTGCTAAGTTGCAAGGTTTATGGGCTTTGTGGTCATACGATAATGGGCTATATCTCCATAAAAGGAAAGCTTTTGATTCTGAATAATTGGAAGGTGCGATTTAAACCTCTAAGGAAATACTTGTTGATGGCTGATCTAGATTGAAGATTCAACGCTATTTCTTTCGAATTATTTTTGGAGATGTAACAAATTTGGAATATCTCACCGCCTCTGGCCTACCGTGATCTCCTTACCAAAAGTGGTGTTTGACTTCTATGTGTTTCGTTCTGGAGTGTTGGATTAGATTCTTAGTTAGATTAATTGAGCTTATATTGTCAATGTAGACTTGAGTTTGGGTGTAGTTAAGCTGGAAGTCCTTAAGAGTGTGCATCATCTATAAAAGTTGTGCTACACACTCTCCTAAGGCAACATACTCAGCTTCAGTTGTGGATAGAGCTACACAGTGTTATTTTCTGCTGCACCAGCTTACTAGACTATTTCCTAACAGTTGGCAGCTTCCACTTGTGCTCTTTCTATCTAATTTACAACCAGCATAGTCAGAATCCGAGTATCCTGACAAGTCAAAGGTTGATGTCCTAGGATACCAAATCCCTACATTCAGGGTGCCCTTAACATATCTTAATACTCTTTTTAGGGTTGCTAAGTGCGTTTCCTTAGCACAGGTTTGGTATCTAGCACACATACCTACAGCAAAAAGGATATCAGGTCTGCTGACTGTAAGGTATAATAGACTTCCAATCATATTTTTATAGAGTTTGAAGTCTATTGGTTTACCATCAGGGTCACTATCTATTTTTATATTGGTGGCCATGGGGTACTTATGCTTTTTGAGTTATCCATTTTAAATTTCTTTATTAATTCTTTAGCATATTTGGATTGATGGACATAGTTTCCATCCCTAGTTTATTTAATTTGTAATCCTAGGAAAAAGTTGAGCTCACCAACTAAGCTCATTTCAAATTCATTTTTCATTATTTTAACGAATTCTTTTAAAAAATTTGAGTTGGTGGACCCAAAGATTATATCGTCGACATAGATTTGGGCAATAAAGATTTCTTTTCCTAGGGTTTTGATAAATAGGGTTGAATCGATTTGTCCTTGTTTAAATTCTTTAGAAATTAGGTAAGTTGATAAGCGTTCATACCAGGCCCTTAGGTGCTTGTTTTAGTCCATAAAGTGCTTTAGTGAGTTTGTAAACATGGTCAGATCTTTCTAAGTCCTTAAAACCAGGGGGTTGTCTCACATAGACTTCTTCCTTAATGAATCCATTTAGAAAGGCAGACTTTACATCCATTTGGTATAATTTAAATCCTTTATGGGATGCAAAGGCTAATAATATCCTAATGGACTCAAGTCTAGCTACCGGGCCATATGTTTCGTCATAATCCAACCCTTCTACTTGGCTGAACCCTTTCGCTACTAAGCGGACTTTATTTCTGACTATCTCTCCTTGATCATTTAACATATTCCTAAAGACCCACTTAGTGTCAATGACGGATTTGCCCTCAGGTTTAGGTACTAGTTCCTAGACTTGGTTTCTCTCAAATTGGGCTAACTCTTCTTGCATAGCTATGATCCAATCAGGATTAGGTAGGGCTTCCTCTATAGTCTTAGGTTCAATTTTTGAAATCATTGCTATCTGACTAAGATTTCTATAGGAAGACCTGGTTCTGACTCCTAAAGTTGGATCAACCATAATTTGATCAGTAGGGTGACTAAGTCTGGGTTTCTTGGTTTTTCTAGAACTTGGTTCAGCCTCAGGTCCGACTGGACGATTTGGTTCATTAGTTGATTCAACTATTGGAGTTGGTTCAATTACTGGTTCAATAGTTGGTTCAATAGTTAGTTCGTTTATGGGTTCAATTAAAAATTCACCTGTTTGTTCATTACCTTCTTGATCAGTATTTGATGAAGTTAGATTTGGATTATCAGATTTTGAGTTGATTTCTTCATCAAATATTAGATTGGTTGTTTCTTCAATTTTCTTAGTTTGATTGTTGTAAACCCTATAGGCTCTACTTGTTGTTGAGTATCCTAAGAAGATGCCTGGGGTTGACTTCGACTGGAATTTACCCAGATAGTCCTTGGTGTTTAGGATATGGACTTTGCACCCAAAGACCCTTAGGTAGTGTAGGTTTGGCAGTCTATGGTAGTATAATTCATAGGGTGTTTTGTTGTGTCGCTTGTTAAAAGGACCTTATTTTGGATGTAGCAAGCTGTACTAATTGCTTCTGCCCAATATTGGTTAGCTAAGTTGAATTCATTGAGCATAGCCCTAGCGGCTTCCTGTAGGGTTCTATTTTTCCTTTCGACTATCCCATTTTGCTGGGGGCCGGGTTCTAGGACACGAAAATTCGTGTATATACCCATTTACCTTACAAAATTCCTCGAATCGTTGATTTTCAAACTCTCCCCCGTGGTCACTCCTAAGTCTTTTGATTTTAGTGTCGTTTTGATTTTCGATTAATTTACAAAAGTCATTAAATATGTTTAGGGTTTCATCTTTGGTCTTTAGAAACCTAACCCAGGTAAATCTAGAGTAATCATCAACTATTACTACGCAGTATCGGTTTCCGCTTAATGACTTGGCTCCATGTGAATCAAATATGTCAAGGTGCAGGAGCTCAAGTGTGGTTTGAGTTAGATTAGATTGAATTAGTTTGTGATTAGACCTTGTTTGTTTACCTTGATTACATGATTCACATATTATGTTTTCATGGTACTTAATTTTAGGGATACCTTTAATTAAGCCAAGTTGGGTGATTTTTGAAATGATTCTCAGGTTAGTGTGACCTAATCTCCTATGCTAGAGGTTTGATTGTTCTAACTGAGTTAACATGCATTTAGGTACTAGAGGTAAGTTTATAGTGTAAACATTATTTTTCCTAGTGCCCTTAAGCATGATTTCTGAGTCTTTCAGGTTTCTAATCAGGCAGTTAGAATTGTTAAAAGTAACTATATAACCAGAATCACATAATTGACTTATACTAAGCAAGTTAAATTTAAAATTTTCAACCAAAAGAACTTTCTTAATAACAAAGTCAGATTTAAGTTCAATGTTACCTGACCCAATCACCTTGAGTGTAGTATTGTTGCCGAATGCTACTGAGCCTAGGTTTTTGAGCTTGAGTTTGGTGAATTTCAATTTATCCCCAGTCATGTGTCTGGAGCATCCGCTATCCAACATCCATTGGTCCAAATCTTTATGTTCCTACACATAAAGAGTTTTGTTGATTTGGATCCAATTAGAATCAGGAATAGCTTAAATTGATTTTCACAGCCTAGTCTGTCTCACCCAAATCTAGGGTTATCAATCACGTTAGCCTTATAGGTTTTGTGAGACAGGTTTTGGTGTATAGAATTATTTTGAAAAAAAATTATGCTTTATTTTGAAAAATTGAATTAATTTTGAAAATAGTTGATTTTGAGTTTATTAAAAAAATATTTGAATCTACAATTAACTGAAAATTTGTGTTAGATTCGAATTTGACAAAGAATAATTTGAATTTGAATTTCAAAAATTGGCTTCCAGGTCTTGGCGAGGCACTAGGCCTTCTTAGGCCGTAGCCTTATTAGATCATCAACCCTTTCCTTGACAAAGCCTTTTAATGAAATTTCATTTTCAAAGTTACTTTTTGATAAATTCTGGTCTAACTAGTTTGGGTCTTGGATCGGTAGCTTCAGCTAGTTTCACCAGTCTAAAGAGACCAAGTAGAGTATACATGACCTTATTAGAATTGGCTTCCTTAATGTACTATCATCTCACCGCCACCCAATACTATGTTGCTCAAATTTCAGTTAAATTGGTTCGGTCCTTAAGCTAACCATTCCTAAGTCTAAACATGGTAAATTGCAGAAATTAAATAGACAAGCAAGCATGCAATTTGAAAGCAAGAATTGAGATTTATCTAATTATAAATATTATTTTTAATTTGGCTCCCCCTGGACTAAAGCCGCGGTAATGGTTCGGCAAGATGTGAATCTTGTTCTTCGAGATCCAATACTGATTTGATCCAGTTTGTTTGTGTTGGTGCAGAATGCACCCAAGTCAAACCTGTGTTTTGATAATGGCAACAGAGGTCAAAAGTTAAGTCTTACTTGTTTTCTAACAAGTTACTCTAGTGTGCAGGAAAAGTCCTAGCGAAGGACTACTAGGCACTGGCGAAGGAATGCCAGAGTAAAAAGCCCTAGCGAAGGACTGCTAGGCACTGGCGAAGGAATGCCAGAGTCAAAAGCCCTAGCAAAGGACTGCTAGGCGCCAGGCGAAGGACAGCCTGGGACTGAAGCACTAGCGAAGGAATGCTAGGCACCGGGCGAAGGGCAGCTCAGCATCCAAGACCTGACAAAGGATCGTCAGGCAAAAGTCCAACCAGAGGAACGGTTGGCATCAGGTAAATTCTCCCGAGAGGAGTAGGTGAGGACGCGTTCCCCGTCGAGGGAACAGTAGGCGTCGGTTCGACCTAGGGCTCCATTTTGGAGACCAAAGTCAGAACCAAGACAGCTAAGGCTGTATAAACCAACCTTTTAATGTCTTGTTGTGTTTTGGACTAACCCTGGATGCAGGACCAAAGGAATGAGAGTCTGCAGCTCAGAGAGCCTCAAAGGAGTGAGGCAATAGCTGACTAGAGCGCCCGGAGTGTCCCGGGCGCCCCCAAGGTGAACACAAAACACACAAATCAGAAGCAAGCTTCGACAGTGCATCCTGCGGGCGCCCCCGTGCTCCCGGGCGCCCCCAGCGTCCCGGGCGCCCCCAATAACAAAGCATCGAAGCAGCCCCAGTGAAGCCTAAAGGATAAGTGTTTGACCCGGTCAAACCGGGCGCCCCGAGCACTCCGGGCGCCCCGGTCAACATCTATCCCGAGAAGGAAGGGATCAGACGGTGACCGAGATCCAACCAGATCAAACGCCACGTGGGGGGCGCCCCCGACGTCCCAGGCGCCCCCAGGCCCTATATAAAAGGCTCTCGACCAAGGCTTCATGGCATCAATTCACTCAACGTCTCAAAGCTCTTCTGCTCTCGCGCCTTGCTCCGGAAACCTTCCAACTCGAGCCGACGATGTCCCGCTGCTCCGAAAAAGTCGATCTACTCCGGACGTCGGTAAAGAAGAGCGTGTTTTTTTTATTATTATTTACTGCACTTATTTTGTAATCAAATTTTGTAAACTATTTGTGCCGTATATAGAATTGCCCAAAGTAAACGGTCAATGACCGTGGGCCTTGGAGTAGGAGTCGACACAGGCTCCGAACCAAGTAAAATCGACTGTGTCTCTGTGTTGTGATTTTTAATTTCCGCTGCGTACTTGCTCTAAGTTTTCCGAAAAAACGATTTCCGATATTCACCCCCCCTCTATCGGTTTTCTCGATCCAACAAGTGGTATCAGAGCGGGGAAGTTCAAACTTGGTGCAACCACCAGTTTGAAAATTTTTCGGATTTTTTTTCTCATTCGATTTTTTTTACCAAAAAAAAAATTTTTTTTTTTAATATTTTATTATCCTTATCCCGCACTACTAATCCAAGACCAAGTCTTGGGATATTTTTTTGTTAGTTTTCTTTTACAGATCAAATGGCCATACAAGAGGGATTCAGCACCGCCAGACCTCCACTTTTCAGTGGAGAAGACTTTTCTTACTGGAAAAGTCGAATGGAGGTCCACCTGAAAACTCAGGTGGACATGTGGATCATCATGCAGTCCGGACAGGAGATACCCAAAAATGCTGATGGACTTCCTCAAAGCTACACAGAGTGGGACACCGCTCTGAAACAAAAAATCGAAGCCGACGCTAAAGCGACTCAGACTCTTCAATGCGGATTGACGAAAGAGGAGCTGAACCGCGTGGGCCCCTTCAACAGTGCCAAGGAGCTGTGGGCAAAATTGATCGAGCTGCACGAAGGAAAATCAGATACTCGGATCAGTAAGAGGGATCTGCTCCTGAACAAACTCTACACCATCAAGATGGCCGACAACGAAACAACAGCCTAGCTCCACGCACGAATCCAAGAGTTGATGAACGGTCTTCACACTATAGGTCACAAGGTTGAAAACCGTGACTTAATAAGGTATGCCTTAAACGCTTTCCCTAGAAACACCTTGTGGGCATCTATGGTAGATGCATACAATGTCTCAAGGGATCTTTCAAAAATAAAATTAGACGAATTGTTTTCCGAACTAGAACTGCACGAACAAACTAACACCAATATGGTCGAGAAAGGTATTGCTTTCATTGCAGGTAAAACTGGAAGGACAACAAAGAAGAAGCCTGAACCTGAACCCGAGTCTAACTCAGACTCAGACTCAGAAGACGAAGAAGGAAATCAAACTAAGCTGGTCGGACTAGCCCGAAGCTACTACAAGGAGTTGAAGAACCGAACCAACAAACGGAAAATCAGCAGAAGAAAGGATGAACCAGATGAACCCGCGAATGGCAAAAACAAGCCCAACGTAACCTGCTACGAGTGCAAGAAGAAGGGCCACTACAAGACAGAATGTCCAAACTTAAAGGAAATCAAAAAGACAAGAAGAAAGAAAGCGCTCCAAGCAACCTGGGACGAATCTTCCTCAGAAGAAGAAGAAGAAGCACCCCAATCAAACCTCCTAGCTCTGACCGCCTCAGAAAAAGTCGAGACTGAGTCAGAATCAGAACAGGACGACGGCGAGCTGACCTTTACAGAAGACGGCGAAATTAAGGTAACTGGTTTCAATAGATGTCAATTAAGTGAACTAATTTCATATCTTTCTCGAGATTTGGCAAAAGCCAAACTCCGAGTCGAATCCCTCCGACAGGAAGTAAAACTCCTGAAAGAGGGAGCTGACTCTAAACCCTTAACCGAGAAGGTTCAGGAAGGAACTCCTACTCAAGTTGAAAAACTTGAAAAGGAGAACTCCTCCCTGAAAACTCAGGTTAAGGATCTTAGATCAGCTTTAGAACGATTTACATCTGGTTCCAAAGGGTCTTGACATGATTCTTGGAAAACAGAAATCAGTTCTAAATCGATCCGGACTTGGCTATAGAACCAAATCCCGGCAAAGATCTTACTTTGCTGTACTGAATCAGTCCAGAGGTAAAATTCAGGCATGGGTACCTAAACTATACCTGAACAAACCAACTGGATCAAATCAGTATTGGATCCCCAAGGACAAGATTCTCATCTTGCCTAACCATCACCGTGGCTTTAGTCCAGGGGGAGCCAAACTGAAAACTATATTCATTGTTAGATAAAATTTTTATTCTTGATTGCAATTGCTTGATTGATTGTTTATTTAAATTTCTGCAATTTACCATGCTTAGGCTTAGGAATGGTTAGTATAAGGACCAAACACACTTAACTGAAACTATACAACATAGTATTGGGTGGAGGTGAGATGATAGTACGTTAGGGAAGCCAATTTGGCGGAACTAGCCGAAGCTACCGATCCAAGACCCAAACTAGTTAGACCAGAAATTTTTCAAAGAATAATTTTGAAAATGAAATTTCATTAAAAGGCTTTGTCAAGGAAAGGGTGGATGATCCCATAAGGCTACGGGCAAAGAAGGCCTAGTGCCTCGCCAAGACCTGGAAGCCAATTTTTGAAATTCAAATTCAAATTATTTTTTGTCAAATTCGAATCTAACACAAAACTTCAGTTATTTGTAGATTTAAATATCTTTTCAAAATTAATTATGTTTTCAAAAATTTAATTGTTTTCAAAATTAATTAATTGTTTTCAAAATTAATTAAGTCTTCAAAATAAACATGCTTTTCAAAATAATCTTAACTATCAAAACCTGTCTCACGAAACCTATAAGGCTAACGTGATTGAAAACCCTAGATTTGGGTGAGACAGACTAGACAGTGAAACTCAATTTAAGCTATTCCTGACTCTAATTGGATCCAAATCAAGAAAACTCTTTATGTGTAGGAACATAAAGATTTGGACCAATGGATGTTAGATAGCGGTTGCTCCAGACACATGACTGGAGATAAATTGAAGTTCACCAAGCTCAAGTTCAAAAACCTAGGCTCAGTAGCATTTGACAATAATGCTACACTCAAGGTAATTGGGTCAGGTAATATTGAACTTAAATCCGATTTCATTATTAAGAAAGTTCTATTGGTTGAAAACTTTAATTTTAACTTGCTTAGCATAAGTCAGTTATGTGATTCTGGTTATATAGTTACTTTCAACAATTCTAACTGCCTGATTAGAAATATACAAGACTCAGAAATCATGCTTAAGGGCACTAGGAAAAACAATGTATACACTATAAACCTTCCCCTTGTACCCAAATGTATGTTAACACAATTAGAACAATCAAACCTCTGGCATAGGAGATTAGGTCATACCAATCTGAGAACTATCTCAAAAATTACCCAACTTGGCTTAATCAAAGGTATCCCCAAAATTAAAAATAATGAAAACCTAATATGTGAATCATGTAATCAAGGTAAACAAACCAAATCCAATCACAAACTAACCCAATCTGATTTAACTCAAACTACACTTGAGCTCCTACACCTTGACCTATTTGATTCACATGGAGCCAAGTCACTAAGCGGGAACCGATACTGCTTAGTAATAGTTGATGATTACTCTAGGTTTACCTGGGTTAGGTTTCTAAAAACCAAAGATGAATCCCTAAACCTATTTAATGAATTCTGTAAACTAATTGAAAATCAAAACGACACTAAAATTAAAAGACTTAGGAGTGATCACGGGGGAGAGTTTGAAAATCAACGATTCGAGGAATTCTGTAAGGTAAATGGGTATTTACATGAATTTTCATGTCCTAGAACCCCCCAACAAAATGGGATAGTCGAGCGAAGGAATAGAACATTACAAGAAGCCGCTAGGGCTATGCTCAACGAATTTAATCTAGCAAACCAATTTTGGGCAGAAGCGATTAGTACGGCTTGTTATATCCAAAATAGGGTTTTGATTAATAAGCGACACAACAAAACCCCCTATGAACTGTACTACCATAGACTCCCAAACCTATACTACCTAAGGGTCTTTGGATGCAAAGTCCATATTCTAAACACCAAAGACTATTTAGGAAAATTTCAGTCCAAGTCAAACCCAGGTATCTTCCTAGGATACTCAACCACAAGTAGAGCCTATAGAGTTTACAACAAACAAACTAAGAAAATTGAAGAAACAACAAACTTAATTTTTGATGAAGAAATCAACTCAACATCTAATAATCCAGATTTAACTTCATCAAACTCTGACCAAGAAAATAATGAACAAACTATTGAACCCTTAATTGAACCCTTAAACGAACTAACCATTGAACCAATTAATGAGTCAACTGAACCAAGTATCGAACCAACAAATGAACCAGCCCAAAGAGTCGAATCAAATAGTGAATCAAACCGACCAACCGGACCTGAGGCTGAGCCAAGCTCTAGAAGAACCAAGAAACCCAGACTAAGTCACCCAACCGATCAAATTGTGGGTGATCCAACTCTAGGAGTCAGGACTAGATCCTCCTATAGAAACCTTAGTCAAATAGCTATGATATCGAAAATAGAACCTAAAACTATAGATGAAGTTCTACCTGATCCTGATTGAATCATAGCTATGCAAGAAGAGTTAGCCCAATTTGAGAGGAACCAAGTCTGGGAACTAGTGCCTAAACCTGAGAGCAAATCCGTCATTGACACTAAGTGGGTCTTTAGGAATAAGTTGAATGATCAAGGAGAAATAGTCAGAAATAAAGCCCGCTTAGTAGCAAAGGGTTTCAGCCAAGTAGAGGGATTAGACTACGATGAAACATATGCCCCAGTAGCTAGACTTGAGTCCATTAGAATGTTGTTAGCCTTTGCATCCCATAAATGATTTAAATTATATCAAATGGATGTAAAGTCAGCCTTTTTAAATGGATTCATTAAAGAAGAAGTTTATGTAGGACAACCCCCGGGGTTTGAGGACTTAGACAAACCTAACCACGTTTACAAACTAACCAAAGCATTATATGGGCTAAAACAAGCACCTAGGGTCTGGTATGAACGGTTATCAACCTATTTAACTTCTAAAGAATTTAAACAAGGCCAAATTGACTCAACTTTATTTATTAAAACCCTAGGAAAAGATATATTTATTGTCCAAATTTACGTAGATGACATAATCTTTGGATCCACCAACACAAACTTCCTAAAAGAGTTTGTCAAAATAATGGAAAATGAATTTGAAATGAGCTTAGTTGGTGAGCTTAACTTTTTCCTAGGCTTACAAATTAAACAAACTAGGGATGGTAACTACGTTCATCAATTCAAATATGCTAAAGAGTTAATAAAGAAATTTAAAATGGATAACTCTAAAAGCATAAGTACCCCCATGGCCACTAATGTAAAAATAGATAGTGACCCTGATGGTAAATTAGTGGACCTTAAACTCTATAGGAGTATGATAGGTAGCCTACTGTACCTTACAGCCAGCAGACCTAATATTCTTTTTGCTGTAGGGATGTGTGCTAGATACCAAACCTGTGCTAAGGAAACACACGTAGCAGCCCTAAAAAGAATACTAAGATATGTAAAGGGCACCCTAAATGTAGGGATTTGGTATCCTAGGACCTCAACTTTTGATTTGACAGGATACTCAGATTCTGACTATGCTGGCTGTAAATTAGATAAAAAGAGCACAAGTGGAAGCTGCCAACTGTTAGGTCAGAGTCTAGTTAGTTGGTGCAGCAGAAAACAACACTGTGTAACTCTATCCACAACTGAAGCTGAGTATGTGGCCTTAGGAGAGTGTGTTGCTCATCTGTTATGGATGATGCACACACTTAAGGACTTCTAGCTCAACTACACCCAAACTCAAGTATTTATTGACAATATAAGTTCAATTAATTTAACTAAGAACCCAATCCAACATTCTAGAACCAAACATATAGAAGTCAAACATCATTTTGTAAGAGACCATGTAGCCAGGGGTGAAATAGTACTTAAGCATATTGACTCTAAATCCAACTTAGCTGATATATTCACAAAACCCTTACCTGAATCTGAGTTCAGTTCACTAAGAAGGCAGTTAGGATTGTGCTCAGTAAAATAGATTAAATCTATTTTTGTATTCTCGTACTACTCTACTTGATTTAAAAATTTGTTTCTAAAAATAGAATTTGAAAAACTGTTTTACTTAATTTCAAAATCAGTTTTCATTTTCGACTTAGTTTTATTTTTTTAAACTACCCCCTTTCAAAACTAGGGCTTTTTCGAAAATGGACTTAGCCTAGGCCCTAACCCTAGAACTGCATGCACCTATAGACTTAGAAGCCAGCATCTCACAAGCACCTTAGGGTACTTTTGATTGATAACCTAGAAAGGGTTGAGATGCTTAGGTCTTTGCCTTAATTCAAGATGCTTTAAGTCAGTGCATCTGCAGTAATTGGGGCACTAAATACAACTTACACAGCAATCAAGTTAAGTGTCAAGTCTAGAAAATCTAACTTGAACAGAAACACTTAACTTGACTAACCCTAGCAAAAACTACTGTTTATAACAGTTAGTAAGTAGCTAATTGGGTTAGACAGGTCCCTACAGAGAAAATTGACTGATTTGGTTTAAATCCTATTATGAATTGGTTCAGTACAGCAAAATCTTACATATTTCCTTTATGCAATCTTATTTCTGCTGTATTTATCTGTTTTGATATATGACAAAGGGGGAGAGATAGGAAAGGAGAGAGTAAAATTAATTCTTTTTAACTCTATCCTTTATTCAAAAAGTTCAAAAATTTTCTTATTTTTTATTCAAATATTTTCAAAAATACTTAAGCTTTTCAAAATTGACTAAAGTACTTAAGTTCTTAAAGCTTTCAAAATTTTTACTTAAGCTTTCAAAATTTTACTAAGTACTCAAGCCTTTCAAAATTGTCTTACTTAAGCTTGTCAAAATTTTTTCTATAAGTACTTTAAGCTTAAGTTTTTCAAAACTGTATAAGTACAATGTTACTAAGTACTTAGGTTTTTCAAATTTATTAAGTACTTAAGTTTTCCAAATGTACTTTATTTATTAAGTACTTAAGTTTTCCAAATGTACTAAAGTGTCTCAAATCTTACTAAGTACTTAAGCTTTTCAAATCTTACTAAGTACTTAAGCTTTTTAAATCCTACTAAGTACTTAAGCTAACACTTTCAAAACTTTTGAGTACCTTAAAACTTAAGACTTCAAACTTTTTAAGTACTCTAAAATCATGCTTCAAAAACTCTCCTATGTACTTTTAACTTAAGTTATTAAAAGATTGTTAAGTACCTAAAACTTAAGTTTTCAAAGTACAAGTAAAGTTTTTTTAACCCCACGAATTTTTGAAAAATCTAGGGGGAGATTCCTTCCAGGGGAAGGGAACAAAATTTAACCTTTTCATGCTTGCTTAAACTTAACTTTTTGAACTAGGGTTGCCATAAATCAAAAAGGGGGAGATTGTTGGTGCAGAATGCACCCAAGTCAAACCTGTGTTTTGATAATGGCAACAGAGGTCAAAAGTTAAGTCTTACTTGTTTTCTAACAAGTTACTCTAGTGTGCAGGAAAAGTCCTAGCGAAGGACTACTAGGCACTGGCGAAGGAATGCCAGGGTAAAAAGCCCTAGCGAAGGACTGCTAGGCACTGGCGAAGGAATGCCAGAGTCAAAAGCCCTAGCAAAGGACTGCTAGGCGCCAGGCGAAGGACAGCCTGGGACTGAAGCACTAGCGAAGGAATGCTAGGCACCGGGCGAAGGGCAGCTCAGCATCCAAGACCTGACAAAGGATCGTCAGGCAAAAGTCCAACCAGAGGAATGGTTGGCATCAGGTAAATTCTCCCGAGAGGAGTAGGTGAGGACGCGTTCCCCGTCGAGGGAACAGTAGGCGTCGGTTCGACCTAGGGCTCCATTTTGGAGACCAAAGTCAGAACCAAGACAGCTAAGGCTGTATAAACCAACCTTTTAATGTCTTGTTGTGTTTTGGACTAACCCTGGATGTAGGACCGAAGGAATGAGAGTCTGCAGCTCAGAGAGCCTCAAAGGAGTGAGGCAATAGCTGACTAGGGCACCCGGAGTGTCCCGGGCGCCCCCAAGGTGAACACAAAACACACAAATCAGAAGCAAGCTTCGACAGTGCATCCTGCTGGCGCCCCCGTGCTCCCGGGCGCCCCCAGCATCCCGGGCGCCCCCAATAACAAAGCATCGAAGCAGCCCCAGCGAAGCCTAAAGGATAAGTGTTTGACCCGGTCAAACCGGGCGCCCCGAGCGCTCCGGGCGCCCCGGTCAACATCTATCCCTAGAAGGAAGGGATCAGATGGTGACCGAGATCCAACCAGATCAAACGCCACGTGGGGGGCGCCCCCGACGTCCCGGGCGCCCCCAGGCCCTATATAAAGGGCCCTCGACCAAGGCTTCAAGGCATCAATTCACTCAACGTCTCAAAGCTCTTCTGCTCTCGCGCCTTGCTCCGGAAACCTTCCAACTCGAGCCGACGACGTCCCGCTGCTCCGAAAAAGTCGATCTACTCCGGACGTCGGTAAAGAAGAGCGTGTTTTTTTATTATTATTTACTGCACTTATTTTGTAATCAAATTTTGTAAACTATTTGCGCCGTATATAGAATTGCCCAAAGTAAACGGTCAACGACCGTGGGCCTTGGAGTAGGAGTCGACATAGGCTCCGAACCAAGTAAAATCGACTGTGTCTCTGTGTTGTGATTTTTAATTTCCGCTGCGTACTTGCTCTAAGTTTTCCAAAAAATGATTTCCGATATTCACCCCCCCTCTATCGGTTTTCTCGATCCAACAGTTTGTTCAGGCACAGATTGGGTACCCATGCCTGAACTTTAGGTCTGGACTGGTTCAGTACAGCATAGTAGGATCTTTGTCTAGATTTGGTTTTATAGCCCAACCCGGATCGATTTAGAACCGACTTCTGTTTTCTAAGAATCATGTCAAGACCCTTGGAACCAGAAGTGAATCGTTCTAAGGCAGCTCTAAGATCCTTAACTTGAGTTTTCAAGAAATAGTTCTCTGATTCAAGTTTTTCAACTTGAGCAGAGGTTCCTTCTTGAACCTTCTCAGTTAAGGGTTCAGAGTTTGCTTTCTCTTTTAGGAGTTTTACTTCCTGTCTGAGAGACTCGACTCGGATTTTAGCTTTTGTCAAATCTCGAGAATGATAAGAAATTAATTCGCATAATTGCATTCTAGAAAAACCACTTACAGTTATTTCTCCATTTTCTGAAAAAGTGAGTTTGCCGTCATCCGGCTCCGATTTTGACTTGGTCTCGATTTCTTCTGAGGCAGTTAGTGCGAGCAGGTTAGACTGTGGGGCCTCTTCTGTTAGTAATATGAGAGAAGTGTCCTAAGGCAATCGCCTTATGATTGTAATCATTTACTTAAATAAATGAATATTCATTATTTGAGTATACATGTTCATGTATTTGATTGAGATCTTAAACTCATTTACTGAGTGTCCGCAATACAATTCACAGCATGAGAGAATTTGCGATGAATTCACAACTAGTGATTATCTCTACATGTGCAATTGTGAAGTATTGAAATTGTCCCTAGTCGATGAATTGACAGATACGAACACTATCAATTCTGTTGAGACTAGCATGGGTTATTCTCTAATCAGCTGATTCTCACTGGCTGGTGACATTGGGATGTCCGAAGATAAATATGAATGCTAGTTAAGGGAACTAGTTCATAGGAGTGACTGGCTGTAAAACTTCATATGGTAGTCTATATATACATATGTTAATGAAGTTCATACTGCAGCTTAAGTGTGATGTTCCTTTGACTTGCGGTGTTCAAGTCATCTTGGTCATGAAAACTTATACTTTGACATCTTAAGCAAGCATCTCCAAGGAGGTGTGGACCCAGGATGATTAGGTATAAGCTGAAGTGCCCGAAGATGTTTGAACAACCTACAAAGAATTCACCACTCCTTGCGAGGAGATGTATACCCAAGGCCTATCGTCGGATTGTTACTCGAAGCCTCTGGCCAGAGCATAACATGTTCCGAGTATAAATCTCTAAGAAATATGAGAGTAATTGAATCCGTTGGTCGAGAAAGACATTACTTTGGCTAGGTGTGACGTAGTCAGCCTAGTGGGGACTGACACACATAGACCGTGTCCTGAACCAAGTGGGTATAAGATGGTGAAGGGAATGAGGCATGATTCATTAAAGCTGTTGAAGGGTTTCAGAATTATTTCTGAGGTCAACCGTTGATCTTTCGATTAATTGGGGATCATGATGTACTACTAGGTGCCACTCATGATCGTTCTATAATTGGTTAATTATAGACGGCCAACATAAATCGAAAGCCTATTTAGTCACACACACTACGAGTGATCCGAGGGATTTAAAACGGGTTGAAAATTGGATTTTCCGATCAAGAGAGATAAGTCGAATCTGAATTTTTCAGAGACGCATCGGAAGCATAAAATGACTAAGTCTTTTGAAGACTTATTGGACGAATTAAATGAGTTTAATTCGTGAGGTCATGGCTTGGTTTGGCCGGCCAAAGAGGGTCCCCACCCTCTTTGTTTGGCCGGCCACAATAAAAAGGGAGAACCAAACTGTTTGGTTGAAATTATAAAATAAACCGCGCGTGGTTTGTTTTATGAAATTATGGATAAAGAAATTTGTATAAAGAAATTGATATAAAGAAATTTATATAAAGAAATTTATATAAAGATATTTATTTTCATGGAAATTAAAATAAACCTTGGATTGGTTTATTTTATTTTATAAAATCAATAATGGATTGATTTACCATGATAAAGAAATTTATATAAAGAAATTTCTTTCCATAATAAAAGGGGAGACATGGTTGTTTTTATTATAAATAAAGTTATAATAAAAACTTGGTATAATGGAATAATTCATAGAAAAATTTATAAGATAAATTTCTTATGAAAATTTATTCCGTTAAAAGGAGACTTGGCGATTAAGAGGCTACTATATAAAGGTACCAAGGCAAGGCTTGGAAATCAATCCAAGAGATCAAGGATTCTTGCCTAGCCTCTCTTCCTCTCCTTCTCTCCCTCTCCCTCCTCTAGTGGCACCGGCCCTAGAGGCCCTCCCTTTGGTTGCCGTGAGCTTCCTCCACTAAGAAGCTGTCGAAGAAGAAGAAGAAGCGGGCGCAACTCCTTCCTTCCTCCTGGAATCTTGATTTTGTTCTTCGTTTGGTGGTTAGTTTTCCATCTCTCTCTTGGTATTCTTGTCGTGCCTTTGGAGAATCTAGTAGTTCTTGTCGGCACGAAACTCGTGGCTTTGCGAAGTCACCCCGAAGAAAACTCGGCGTGGACGCGAATAGAGGCGGAGCTTCCAAGGGACGCTACGGTTGGATCTCGTCCCTTTCTACGAGTTACGCGAGGTATTAAGTAAATTAGTTTACTTTCTGCAAAATTTTAAATGTATGATCATGTCTCCACAACATAAGGTTGCATGCTAGATACGTGGTTAAAATAATTTGAGAAATTATTTATGCTAAACCTTTCGCTGCACGTAATTAAATTTTAAAATTACGAACCCGTATCCATGTCATCATGCACCCGGTCCCAACATCTTCTTCTTCCTCAGAGGAGGACTCGTCCCACGTTGCCTGAAGTGCCTTCTTTCTTCTTGCTTTCTTGGCTTCTTTTAGGTTAGGGCATTCAGATTTGAAATGCCCCTTTTTGTTGCACTCGAAGCAAGTCACACTTGATTTGTTCTTAGTTGATTCAGCTTGATCTTCCTTCTTTCGGCTGGCTTTTCTTCTGTTGGATTGATTCTTCAATTCCTTGTAGTAATTCTGGGCCAGTCGGACCAGCTTAGGCCGATTACCTTCGTCATCTTCTGGGCTGAGTCTGAATCAGACTCGGGTGCAGGTTGAGGTTTCTTCTTGGGTATCTTTCCAGCTTTACCTGCAATAAAGGCAATGCCTTTCTCGGCCAAGGTGCAGTTAGTCTGCTCATGCAACTCAAGTTCTAAAAAGAGTTCATCTAATTTGATTTTTGAAAGGTCCCTTGAAACCTTGTATGCATCTACCATAGATACCCACAAGGTGTTTCTCGGGAAAGCATTTAGAGCGTACCTTATTAGGTCACGATTTTCTACCTTGTGACCGATGGTGTGTAGTCCGTTCATTAACTCCTGAATTCTGGCATGGAGCTGGGCTGCTGTTTCGTTGTCATTCATCTTGATCGTGTACAACTTGTTCAGGAGGAGATCTCTCTTGCTGATTCGAGTGTCGGAAGTTCCTTCATGCAGCTCAATCAGCTTGCCCCACAGCTCCTTGGCACTATTGAATGGTCCTACCCGATTCAACTCTTCCTTGGTCAGGCCGTATTGAAGGGTCTGGGTCGCTTTCGCATCAGCTTCAATTCTTCTTTTCAGAGCGGTATCCCACTCAATGTACGACTGTGGCACTCCTTCAGCGTTCTTTGGAATCTCCAGTCCAGACTGGATGATTATCCACATGTCCACCTGAGTTTTCAGGTGGACCTCCATTCGACTTTTCCAGTAGGAAAAGTCTTCTCCACTGAAAAGTGGAGGTCTGGCTGTGCTGAATCCTTCTTGCATGACCATTTAACTGAAACTAAGAGAAAAAAAAATATCCCAAGACTTGGTCTTGGATTAGTAGTGTGGAAAGAGAAAGAAATATTTATCGAGGGGTGTTGCACCAACCTCAATTAACGAGAAAAATTTCGAACGGAAAAAGAATTAAAAAGATTTCATAAAAATCTGAAAAATTCTCAAATTGGTGGTTGCACAAATTTTGAGCTTCCCTGCTCTGATACCACTTGTTGGATCGAGAATAACGATAGAGGGGGGGGTGAATATCGTAAATTGTTTTCGGATTGAAAAAGAGAATACGCAGCGGAGAAATTAAAACACAACACACAGACACCAAGATTTTACTTGGTTTGGAGTCGCGGTCGGCTCTTACTCCAAGGCCCACGGTCGTTGACCGTTTACTGCGGGCAATACTATAATCGCTTAAAATCCTACAAACAGTTGTACAGTAGTAAGTGCAGTAAGAATACAATTAAAAATTGACTCTTCGTTACTGACGTCCGGTGTGGATTGTACTTAGGAGCAGAGGGACGTCGTCGGCACTTGTATCTTGAGTTGGGAGGTTTCCGGAGCAGAGCGCTTGAGCAGAAGAGCGTATTGGCGTTGGAAGAAGTGTTGATTGAAGCCTTGGGGTCGAGGGGCTTTTTATAGCCTCCCGGGGCGCCCTGAACGTTGGGGGCGGCCCCCCACGTGTCACCCGATCCGAGCAACTCTTGGTCAGCCCTTATCCCACTCGAATAGGGCTGAGGGTTGACTGTGGGGGCGCCCGGGACGCAGGGGGCGCCCTGGTTGACTCGATCCACTGGCTTCTCGGCTGGATAAGTTTTATCCACTTCGTTAGCTTGAGCTCGGGGCGCCTTGAGCATCCGGGGCGCCCGGGAGCATGGGGGCGCCCCGCCCAGTTAGCTTCCGAAGCATACTTTTGCTGAACTCATGTTTGGCTTGTACTTAGGGCGCCCGGGACCTCCAGGGAGCCCAACCCATCTGCTGCCTCACTCCTTTGAGGCTTTCTGAGCTGCAGACACTCGTTCCTTCGATCCTGCATCCAGGGTTAGTACGAAACAAGATAAAGCAAAAGTGTTAATGATTCTTACAGCCATAGCTGTCTTGGTTCTGACATTGGATCTCCAAAATGGAACCCTAGGTCGAACCGACGCCTACTGTTCCCTCGACCGGGAACGCGTCCTCAGCTACTCCTCTCGGGAGAATTTACCTTTTGCCAACCGGCTCCTCCAGTTGGACTTTTGCCCGATGCACCTGACCAGGTCTTCGTGCCCACCTTCCGAGCAGGTCTTCGGTGCCCACCTTCCGAGAAGGTCTTCGGTGCCCAGCTCCTTGCCAGGGCTTCGTGCCCAGTCCTTGACCAGGACTTCATGCCCACCTTCTGAGCAGGTCTTCGGTGCCCAGCTCCTTGCCAGGGCTTCGTGCCCAGTGTACCTAGGGCTTCTTTTCCTGTATTCTTAGTGAACATGTTAGATCAACATAATATCTTAACTTTTGAACCCTTTTTCCATTATCAAAACACAGGTTCGACTTGGGTGCTGTCTGCACCAACAGAATCATATTAAGAAACCATTCGAGAACTACTTTAATGCAGGTGAGTGATCTACTTACATCCTTATGCTTAGAACTCACTATACCGAACGTAGGATCCTCTTCCTTGCGCGATTCACCAACCCTTGGCACTAGGAGAGAAACCCTAGTTCCTCTTAGCAAGAACCCTAGTCTCCTTTGTCTTTGTTTTTCGGCAAGGAAGAAGGACGAGAAAACCCTTGGTTTTCTCTCCTTCTTATCCTTTATATACTAAGTGGAAGTTGAAGCATCTTCCATAAAGGACGCTTACTATCACTTATCTAATATTGGTTCCATATTTCAATGTGACATTTTACCACCACCTAATGGAAAATTAAACCTAAACTAAATGGGAGGTCTTTGGTTCGAGCCTTGGCCTCAACCTTGTTTTACGGAAATTTTTATATTTCTTTTTTATTTTGGCAAAATGCTGGAAAATTTCCATGCATTACAATCCTCACTACCTTATAAAAAGTTCATCCTCGAACTTAGAATAGCTCCAGATACTTTTGCCTCATGTTGTCTTCTGTTTCCCATGTTGCCACTTCGTACTTCTGGTTTAGACATAGATCCTTCACTAAGGGTACCTCTTTGTTCCTCAGTTTCTTGACTGCTCGATCGATTATCTGAATAGGTCGACTTTCATAACTGAGATCTTCTTGAACTTGTATCGTCTGTGGCTCAATCACTTGGTTGGCATCAGGAATATGTTTCTTCAGCATCGAGACATGGAACACATTATGAATAGCTGACATCTCTGGAGCTAGTTCTAACTCATAAGCTACTTTGCCAACACTTTTCGTTACTAGGTAGGGTCCTATGTAATGAGAACTTAGCTTGCCTTTCTTGCCGAATCTCATTACACCTTTCATGGGAGCTACTTTGAGGAAAACTGTATCCCCAACTTCGAACTCCAGCGGTATACGACGCATATCGGCATAACTCTTCTATCTACTCTGAGCTGTTTCTATCCTCTGGTGGATGCTCTTTATAGCTTCTGTGGTATCATTAATAAGGTTAGTCTGATACTCCATTTCCTTCTTCTCACTACTTTCATACCAACATATAGGAGATCTGCATCTCCTACCATAAAGAGCTTCATAAGGCGTCATACCAATAGTAGCTTGGTAACTGCTATTATAGGCGAACTCAGCAAAACATAAATACTTGCACCAACTGCCCTTGAAATCGAATGCATAAGCTCTGAGCATATCTTCTAGAACTTGATTTACTCTTTCTGTCAGCCCATCAGTCTGAGAATGGAAAGTTGTGCTAAACTTTATTTTGGTGCCAAGTGCTGTCTGTACACACTCCCAATAATGCAAGTGAAACGACCGTCTCTATAGGATATAATGGTCTTCGGAACTTCGTACAGTCGGATCACTTCCTGTACATACATCTGAGCTAGTCTTTCTATTGAGTAAGTCACTTTGATTGCCAAGAAGTGGGCAGACTTGGTCAATCTGTCTACAATTACCCAGATAGCATCATAGCCATTTGTTGTCTTTGGTAGACCAACAATGAAGTCCATGGCTATAACTTCCCAGTTACACTCTGGAATCTGTATGGGTTGTAGGACTCTTCCTGTCTTTGGTATTCTTCTTTAACTCTTTGACATGTCAGATAGGTACTGACATACTTAGCTACATCTCTTTTTATTCCAGACCACCAAAACCTCCTTTTCAAATCTTGGTACATTTTGGTAGAACAAGGGTGCATAGAATAGGGAGTTCTATGGGCTTCTTCAAGAATCTTCTTTCTCAACTCTTTACTATTGGGGACACATAAACGGTCACCATAATAGACTATCCCACTATCAGATACTCTGAATTCCTTACTTTCTCCTACTTGCATCTCTTGCTTGATCTTTTGAATATCAGAACCTTGATCTTACTTGTTTTTGTATATCCTCAAGCAGAGTTGTCTCTAATGTCAATACTGAGAGTTGCCCATATATGATCTCAACTTCATAATCTACTATCTCTCTCTTCAGTGGTGGTGACAGTGATGACAGGGACATCAATGATGCGCAAGTCTTTCTACTTAACGCATCAACCACTTTATTTGCCTTACCAGGGTGGTAGAGGATTTCCCAGTCATAATCCTTGACTAACTCCAGCCACCTTTGTGGTATCATATTTAGGTCCTTCTGAGTGAAGAAATATCTCAGACTCTGATGATCTGTGTAAATCTTGCACTGGACTCCGTATAGATAATGTCTCAACATTTTGAAAGCGAAGACTACTACTGCTAACTCAAGATTATGAGTAGGGTAGTTCTTTTCATAATCCTTGAGTTGCCTTGAAGCATAAGCAATGACCTTGCCCTCTTGCATGAGTACAACTCCAAGTCCTAGCTTTGATACATCACTGTATATATCAAAGGTTCTATCACCTTCTGGAACCGTAAGAATGGGAGCACTTGTCAATCTTTTTTTCAACTCAGTAAAACTACGCTGACTATCTTCAGTCCACTCATATTTCTTATTCATTCTGGTAAGGGCAGTTAGTGGAGAAGCTATCATTGAAAAGTCCTCCACGAATCTTCTGTAACACCCTGCTAAACCCAGAAAGCTTCTAATCTCACTTGCATTCTTTGGTTGACCCCAGTTACTAACTGCTTCAATCTTTGCTGGGTCTACCATAATACCTTCCTTGGAAATGATGTGGCTTAGGAAAGCCACTTGGTCAAGCCAGAATTCACACTTTGTAAACTTGGCATATAACTTCTGCTGCTGTAGGGGCTTCAACACTACTCTTAGATGTTAATCATGTTCTTCCTGAGACTTTGAATAAACTAGGATATCGTCAATAAAGACTATGACGAACTTATCAAGAAACTCCTTGAATACTTGATTCATTAGATCCATGAATGTTGTAGGGGTGTTTGACACTTCAAAGGGCATGACCACAAACTCGTAGTGTCCATATCGTCTCCGGAAAGTAGTTCTCGGCACATCACTCTCCTTGACTTTGAGTTGATGGTAACCTGACCGCAAATCTATTTTAGAGAACATTGTTGCCCTTTTAACTGATCAAATAAATCATCTATCCTTGGCAAAGGATATCTATTATTGATGGTCACCTTATTCAGGGCTCGATAATCTATGCACATTCGCATAGATCCATCTTTCTTCTTGACGAACAACATAGGAGCTCCCTAGGGTGAATGACTAGGGCGGATGAATCCCTTATCGAGCAACTCCTGTAATTGTTCTTGCAACTCCTTCAGTTCTGCTAGCGCCATACGATAAGGTGCCTTTGAAATCAGGTTGGTACCTAGAGCCAACTTAATTTCAAACTCAATTTCTCAGTTAGGAGGGAGTCTTGGTAATTCTTTAGGAAACACCTCCGGATAGTCATAGACTACCCACACTTCTTTTTTCTTCAGTCCTTCTCTTTTCCTTGCATCTACTACATGTGCTAAATAACCAGAACATCCATTATCTAACATCTTGTGAGCTTGTAGGTTAGAAAGAAACCTTTTTGTCCTTCTCTTTGGGACTCCGACAAACTCGAATGGATGTTCTGCTTCTGGTGTGAACTTTACTTTCCTTTTGCGACATTCAATAGAGGCACTGTACTTACTCAAGAAATCCATCCCCAAAATGATATCGTAATCATTCATATCAAGGACTACTAAATCACTATAGAGTTCTCGATTGGAAATCTGAATTGGTACAGCTCTTAGCCACTGACTAGATGCCATGACCTCTCCCGTAGGCAAGGTCGTTAAGAACTTATCATTCAACACTTTTGGTGGAATCCCTAGCTTCTTGGAGAATGATATAGATACAAAAGAATGTGTTGCACCAGTATCGAATAACACACTAGCATAATGAGATAAGATAAGTATTCGACCTGTGACCATGGTAGGAGAATTTGCCACCTCTTCCTTGGTGATTGTAACACCCGGAATTTTTCAGCATTTTTCAAGAATTTTTCCAAAATAAAAAGAAATATAAAATTTCTTAAAAGGGGAATCGGGGCTAAGGTACAAACCAAAGACCTCCCATTTAGCTTAGGTTTAAAATTCCATTAGGTGGTGGTAAAGTATCACGCTGGAATATGGAACCAATATTAGATAAGTGATAGTAAACGTCCTTTATGGAAGATGCTTCAACTTCCACTTAGTATACAAAGGAATAGAAAGAAGAGAAAACCAAGGGTTTTCTCATTCTTTCTTCTTCCCTACGAAAACAAGAAGAGGAAATCTAGGGTTTTCTTCTTTTCTTGCGCCCAAGGTCCAGATCGCGCGAGGGAAGTGGACAAGGAGTACCACTCTAGATCCTACGTCGGTGTAGTAAGTTTAGAAGCTTAAAGATGTAAGTAGATCACTCACCTGCAGTAAATGTAGTTCTCGAATGATTTCTAAACATGATTCGATGTCTTTTTGGTGTTTGTGATCTTAGTATAGCAAGACCAAGGTCTTGATTTGCCCCAAAATAAGTTTTGAGATTACGACACACAAGATGTTCGATAAAAGTTTTGAGTAAAACCAAGGTCTTACTAAATCCTAGAATGAGTTCTAGGACTAAGCTTTTATGTAAGTACAAGACCAAGGTCTTGATGTGTTTCAAAACAAGTTTTGGAACATTACTTTTTAAGTGCAAAAGATATGCGAAACTATGCATTTTAAATACAATCATGAGTACAAGTTTAAGTATATTACTTTGAAAGACCAAGGTCTTTTTGGGTGTTACTAAATCCTAGAACGAGTTCTAGGACTAAGCTTTTATGTAAGTACAAGACCAAGGTCTTGATGTGTTTCAAAACAAGTTTTGGAACATTACTTTTTAAGTGCAAAAGATATGCGATGCTATGCATTTTAAATACAAGCATGAGTATAAGTTTAAGTATATTACTTTGAAAGACCAAGGTCTTTTTGGCATGTACCAGGCCAAAGCCCATAAGATCTAGGCAAGCCTAGTAGACGCTCTATTAGGGTTCAGTGGTGAGCTACCTCAAAAGCTATTAGAGATGCGCGCATTGGTACTATGCCAGGCCGAAGAAAGAATGTTTATTATTTTGAAGTATAAGAAGTATAAGAATGTAAAAGTTTCAAGTTTTCAAAGGCAAGCATTTGTTCAAGCATGTTAAGCATTTTTCATTTCAAGCAAAGATATCAAATGCAATCATTTGTTACAAGCGTATTCATGAGCATATTCATGTAAGTATAGCATTTTTAGTACATATGTTTAAAAGCAAGCATTCTTTGACCAAGAGCATGTTTTGTTGGATCGAGAAGCCCGATAGAGGGGGGGTGAATATCGGAAAACTTTCGGATTTACGTAAGAGTAAGTGCACAGCAGAAAATGAAAAGAAAACACAGCACAAAGACACAGTCGATTTACTTGGTTCGGAACCTGTGTCGACTCCTACTCCAAGGCCCACGGTCGTTGACCGTTTACTTTGGGCAATTCTATATCAGGCGCAAAAATCGTTTACAAAAGATTACAGGATTAGAATGAAGTACAGTAAACGTTAAACTAGCTCTTTTACCGACGTCCGGAGTAGATCGATTATGTCGGGGCAGCAGGACGTCGTCGGCTTGATTTGGAGAGTTTCCGGAGCAAGGCGCGAGAGCAAAAGAGCTTTGAGGTGTTGAAAGAATTGATATTCGAAGCATGGGGTCGAGGGCCCTTTATATAGGGCCTGGGGGCGCCCGGGATGTCGGGGGCGCCCCCCACGTGGCCTCTGATCCGCAGAGCTCTCGGTCGCGTCTGATCCTTTGGATTCGCTTTGACCGGGGCGCCCGGAGCGGTCGGGGCGCCTGGGTTGACCGGGTCAATCCTTATCTTCTGGCTTCGAAGTGTTTCGGTTCGAGGTGTGCGCATGGGGGCGCCCGCGAGCAATGGGGGCGCCCGGAAGCACGGGGGCGCCCGCATCTTGTACTGTCGAAGCGCACTTTTTGATTGTGTGTTTGGTGTTCACCTTGGGGGCGCCCGGGACACTCCGGGCGCCCTGGTCAGCAGTTGCCTCACTCCTTTGAGGCACTCTGAGCTGCAGACTCACTTTCCTTCGGTCCTGCATCCAGGGTTAGTCCAAAACACAATAACATAATAAATTATTAGATTTATACAGCCTTAGCTGTCTTGGTTCTGACTTTGGTTTTCAAAATGGAGCCCTAGGTCGAACCGACGCCTACTATTCCCTCGACGGGGAACGCGTCCTCACCTACTCCTCTCTGGAGAATTTACCTGATGCCAACCGTTCCTTTGGTTGAACTTTTGCCTGACGGTCCTTTGTCAGGTCTTGTAAACTGGCAGTCCTTCGCCAGTTGCCTAGCAGTCCTTTGCTAGGACTTCGGTCCCAGACTGTCCTTCGCCTGGAGCCTAGCAGTCCTTCGCTAGGACTTTCTTTCCTGGCATTCCTTTGCCAGTGCCTAGCAGTCCTTCGCTAGGGCTTTTCCTGCACACTTGATTAACTTGTTAGAAAACAAGAAAGACTTAACTTTTGACCTATGTTGCCATTATCAAAACACAGGTTTGACTTAGGTGCATTCTGCACCAACAATCTCCCCCTTTTTGATTTATGGCAACCCTAGTTCAAAAAGTTAAGTTTAAGCAACATATGAAAAAGGCTTTAACTTTTGTTCCCTCCCCTTGGAAGGAATCTCCCCCTAGATTTTTCAAGAATTTGTGGGGTAACAAACTTGCACTTTTGAAAACTTAAGTTTTAGGTACTTAAGTTAACAGTATATAGGAAAATTTTTGAAACATGATTTTTGAGTACTTAAAAAGTTTGAGGCTTTTAAGTTTCAAGGTATCAAAGGTTTTGAAAGTGTTAACTTTAAAAAAAATCTTGAGTACTCTTTGAAAGCTTAAGTAGATATTTTGAAAGACTTAAATACTTAGCAAAATTTTGAAAACTTAAGTAGAAGTTTTGAAAGCTTATGTATTTTTCAAAAAGTTAAACTTTTGAATACTTTTTTTTTTCATAAAGGATGGAGTTAAGAAAATTTTTGTTAAACTTTTGAATACTTTTTGCATAAAGGATAGAGTTAAGAAAATTTTTGAAAAGAAAATTTTACTCTCTCCTTTCCTATCTCTCCCCCTTTGCCATATATTAAAACAAATAAGTACAGTATAACTAAAGGAAATAAGTAAAATTTTTGCTGTACTGAATCAATTCATAATTAAATTTACACTAAATCAATCAATTCTCTCTGTAGGGGCCTGTCTAACCCAATTAGCTACTTACTAACTATTATAAATAGTAGTTTTTGCTAGGGTTAGTCAAGTTAAGTATTTTTGTTCAAGTTAGATTTTCTAAACTTGACACATAACTTGATTGCTATGTAAGTTGTATTTAGTGCCCCAATTTCTGCAGATGCACTGACTTAAAGCATCTTGAATTGAGGCAAAGACCTAAGCATCTTGAATTGCTAGGGTTAAAGCCTAGGCTAAGTCCATTTTCGAAAAAGCCCTAGTTTTGAAGGGGGTAGTTTTAAAATAAATATAAAACTAAGTCGAAAAGATTTTAAAATTGATTTTTGAAACAAAAGCTAAGTTAAAAATAAAAAATAGATTTTGAAATTTAAATAAAACAGTTTTTCAAAATTCTAATTTTAGAAAACTTATTTTTGAAATCAAGTAGAGTAAAACAATTGAGTTAAACTATTCTACTGAACACAATCCTAACTGCCTTCTTAGTGAACTGAACTCAGATTCAGGTAAGGGTTTTGTGAATATATCGGCTAGGTTGGATTTAGAGTCAATATGCTTAAGTGATATTTCACCCCTGGCTACATGGTCTCTTACAAAATGATGTTTAACTTCTATATGTTTGGTTCTGGAGTGTTGAATTGGGTTCTTAGTTAAATTAATTGAACTTATATTGTCAATAAATACTTGAGTTTGGGTGTAGTTGAGCTGAAAGTCCTTAAGTGTGTGCATCATCCATAAAAGTTGAGCCACACATTCTCCTAATGCCACATACTCAGCTTCAGTTGTGGATAGAGCCACACAGTGTTGTTTTCTGCTGCACCAACTAACTAGACTTTGTCCTAATAGTTGGCAGCTGCCACTTGTGCTCTTTCTATCTAATTTACATCCTGCATAGTCAGAATCTGTGTATCCTGTTAAATCAAAAGTTGAGGTTCTAGGATACCAAATCCCTACATTTAGGGTGCCCTTTACATATCTTAAAATTCTTTTTAGGGCTGCTAAGTGCGTTTCCTTAGCACAGGTTTGGTATCTAGCACACATCCCTACAGCAAAAAGAATATCAGGTCTGCTGGCTGTAAGGTACAATAGGCTACCTATCATACTCCTATAAAGCTTAAGGTCCACAGGTTTACCATCAGGGTCACTATCTATTTTTACATTAGTGGTCATGGGAGTACTTATGCTTTTAGAGTTATCCATTTTAAATTTCTTTATTAATTCTTTAGCATATTTGAATTGATGAACATAATTACCATCCCTAGTTTGTTTGATTTGTAGCCCTAGGAAAAATGTAAGCTCACCAACTAAGCTCATTTCAAATTCATCTTCCATTATCTTGACAAATTCTTTTAGAAAGTTGGTGTTGGTGGATCCAAAGATTATGTCATCTACGTAAATTTGGGCAATAAATATATCTTTTCCTAGGGTTCTAATGAATAGGGTTGAGTCAATTTGGCCTTGTTTAAATTCTTTAGTAGTTAAGTAAGTTGATAGTCTTTCATACCAAGCCCTAGGTGCTTGTTTTAATCCATATAGGGCTTTAGTTAGTTTGTAGACGTGGTTAGGTTTGTCTATGTCCTCAAACCCGGGGGGTTGCCCTACATAAACTTCTTCTTTAATAAATCCATGTAAAAAGGTTGACTTTACATTCATTTGATATAACTTGAATCCTTTATGGGATGCAAAGGCCAATAACATTCTAATGGACTCAAGTCTAGCTACTGGGGCATATGTTTCATCATAGTCTAGTCCCTCTACTTGGCTGAATCCCTTAGCTACTAAGCGGGCTTTATTTCTGACTATTTCTCCTTGATCATTCAGCTTATTCCTAAATACCCATTTTGTATCAATTACGGATTTGCCCTCAGGTTTAGGTACTAATTCCCAGACTTGGTTCCTTTCGAATTGAGCTAGTTCTTCTTGCATTGCTATAATCCAATCTGGGTCAGGTAGGGCTTCTTCTATAGTTTTGGGTTCAATGTTTGATATCATAGCTATTTGACTAAGGTTCCTATACGAGGACCTAGTCCTGACTCCGAGAGTTGGATCACCTACAATTTGATCGGTCGGGTGACTTAGTCTGGGTTTCTTTGTTCTTCTATAGCTTGGTTCAGCCTCAGGTCCGGCTGGTTGGTTTGGTTCACTATTTGGTTCGACTCTTTGGACTGGTTCATTTGGTGGTTCGATTCTTGGTTCATTAATTGGTTCAATAGTTAGTTCGTTTAAGGGTTCAATTAAAGGTTCAATAAGTCGTTCATTTTCTTGATCAGAGTTTGATGAAATTGGTTCTGGATTATTAGAATTTGAATTGATTTCTTCATCAAAAATTAAGTTAGTTGTTTCTTCAATTTTCTTAGTTTGTTTGTTGTAAATTCTATAGGCTCTACTTGTGGCTGAATACCCTAGAAAAATGCCTGGGTTTGACTTGGATTGAAACTTTCCTAAATAGTCTTTGGTGTTTAGGATATGGACTTTGCATCCAAAGACTCTTAGGTAGTGTAGGTTTGGAAGTCTATGGTAGTACAGTTCATAGGGGGTTTTGTTGTGTCGTTTATTAATCAAAACCCTATTTTGGATATAACAGGCTGTACTAATTGCTTCTGCCCAAAATTGGTTTGCTAGATTAAATTCGTTGAGCATAGCCCTAGCGGCTTCTTGTAAGGTTCTATTCCTTCGCTCAACTATCCCATTTTGTTGGGGGGTTCTAGGACATGAAAATTCATGTAAATACCCATTTATTTTACAGAATTCTTCGAATCGTTGATTCTCAAATTCTCCCCCGTGATCACTCCTAAGTCTTTTTATTTTAGTGTCGTTTTGATTCTCAATTAGTTTACAGAATTCATTGAATAGGTTTAGAGTTACATCTTTGGTTTTTAGGAACCTAACCCAGGTAAACCTAGAGTAATCATCAACTATTACTAAGCAGTATCGGTTCCCGCTTAGTGACTTGGCTCCATGTGAATCAAATAGGTCAAGGTGTAGGAGCTCAAGTGTAGTTTGAGTTAAGTCAGATTGAATAAGTTTGTGATTGGATTTGGTTTGTTTCCCTTGATTACATGATTCACATATTAGGTTTTCATTATTTTTGATTTTGGGGATACCTTTGATTAAGCCAAGTTGGGTAATTTTTGATATAGTTCTTACATTGGTGTGACCTAATCTCCTATGCCAGAGGTTTGTTTGTTCTAATTGTGTTAACATACATTTGGGTATAAGGGGAAGATTTATAGTGTATACATTGTTTTTCCTAGTGCCCTTAAGTATGATTTCTGAGTCTTGTTCATTTCTAATCAGGCAGTTAGAATTATTGAAAGTAACTATATAACCAGAATCACATAACTGACTTATGCTAAGCAAGTTAAAATTAAAGTTTTCAACCAATAGAACTTTCTTAATAATGAAATCAAATTTAAGCTCAATATTACCTAACCCAATTACCTTGAGTGTAGCATTATTGCCAAATGCCACTGAGCCTAGGTTTTTTAGTTTGAGCATGGTGAACTTCAATTTGTCTCCAGTCATGTGTCTGGAGCAACCGCTATCCAACATCCATTGGTCCAAATCTTTATGTTCCTACGCATAAAGAATTTTCTTGATTTGGATCCAATTAGAATCAGGAATAGCTTAAATTGAGTTTCACTGCCTAGTCTGTCTCACCCAAATCTAGGGTTTTCAATCACGTTAACCTTATAGGTTTTGTGAGACAGGTTTTGATAATTTTGAAAATTTTGAAAATTTTGATTAATTTTGAAGGATAATTAAATTTTGAAAAACTTAATTAATTAATTTTGAAATTTTTGAAGAGATGTTTAAATCTATACTTAGCTGGAATTTTGTGTTAGATTCGAATTTGACAAAAATTAATTTGAATTTGAATTTCAAAAATTGGCTTCCAGGTCTTGGCGAGGCACTAGGCCTTCTTTGGCCGAAGCCTTATGAGATCATCCACCCTTTCCTTGACAAAGCCTTTTAATGAAATTTCATCTTCAAAATTATTCTTTGAAAAATTTCTGGTCTAACTAGTTTGAGTTTTGGATCGGTAGCTTCGGCTAGTTCCGCCAGTCTAAAGAGACCAAGTGAACTTGATCTTATTAGAATTGGTTTCCCCAACGTACTATCATCTCACCTCTACCCAATACTATGTTGTCAAATTTCAGCTAAGTTTGTTCAGTCCTTAACTAACCTAAGTCTAAGCATGGTATATTGCAGAAATTAAATAAACAATCAAACAATCAATTTAAATCAATAATAACAAATTCATCTAATAATGAAAATGGTTTTCAGTTTGGCTCCCCCTGGACTAAAGCCACGGTGATGGTTAGGCAAGATGTGAATCTTGTCCTTGGGGATCCAATACTGATTTGATCCAGTTGGTTTGTTCAGGCATAGTTTAGGTACCCATGTCTGAATTTTGCCTCTGGACTGATTCAGTACAGTCAAATATGATCTTTGTCGGGATTTGGTTCGGTAGCCAAGTCCGGATCGATTTAGAACTGATTTCTATTTTCCAAGGATCATGTCAAGACCCTTGGAACCAGATGTAAATCATTCTAAAGTTGTTCTAAAATCCTTAACCTGAGTTTTCAGGGAGGAGTTCTCCTTTTCAAGTTTTTCAACTTGAGTAGGAGTTCCTTCCTGAACCTTCTCGGTTAAGGGTTTAGAGTCAACTCCCTCTTTCAGGAGTTTTACTTCCTGTCGGAGGGTTTCGACCCGGAGTTTGGCTTTTGCCAAATCTCGAGAAAGAAAAGAAATCAATTCAGTTAACTATAATCTATTAAAACCAGTTACCTTAATTTCTCCGTCTTCTGTGAAGGTCAGCTCGCCGTCTTCTTGTTCTGATTTTGATTCTGTCTCGACTTTATCTGAGGCGGTCAGAGCTAGGAGGTTGGAATGGGGTGCCTCTTCTTCTTCTTCTGAGGAAGACTCGTCCCAGGTTGCTTGCAGTGCCTTCTTTCTTCTCGGAGTTTTAGTCTCCTTTAGGTTAGGGCACTCTGACTTGTAGTGGCCTTTTTTCTTGCACTCGTAGCAGGTCAACATTGGACTTGTTTGCTGGTTCAGTTGGTTCGTCCTTTCTTCGGCCGGTTTTTCGTTTGTTGGTTCGGTTCTTCAGCTCCTTATAGTAGCTTCGAGCGAGCCGGACCAGCTTAGTTTGATCTTTATCTTCTTCTTCTGAATCTGAGTCTGAGTTAGATTCGGTTTCAGGTTCAGGCTTCTTCTTTGTTGTTCTTCCAGTCTTGCCTACAAGAAAAGCAATACCTTTCTCAACCATATTGGTGTTAGTTTGTTCGTGCAGTTCTAGTTCAGAAAATAATTCGTCTAATTTTATTTTAGAAAGATCCCTAGAGACCTTGTATGCATCTACCATAGATGTCCACAAGATGTTTCTAGGGAAGGCGTTTAGAGCATACCTTATTAGGTCACGGTTTTCGACCTTGTGACCTATTGTGTGAAGACCGTTCATTACCTCTTGGATCCATGCGTGGAGTTGGACTGCTGATTCGTTGTCCGCCATCTTGATAGTGTATAATTTGTTTAGTAGCAGATCCCGCTTGCTGATCCGAGTATCTGAAGTCCCTTCGTGCAGCTCGATCAGTTTTGTCCATAGCTCCTTTGCACTATTGAAGGGGCCCACGCGGTTCAGCTCTTCTTTTGTCAACCCGCATTGTAGGGTTTGTGTCGCTTTTGCGTCGGCTTCTATTTTACGTTTAAGGGAGTTGTCCCATTCAGAGTAGCTTTGTGGTTGTCCTTCGGCGTTTTTGGGGATCTCCAGACCGGACTGGATGATAATCCACATATCCACCTGAGTTTTCAGGTGGACCTCCATGCGACTTTTCCAGTAAAAAAAGTCTTCTCCACTAAAAAGTGGAGGTCTGACAGTGCTGAATCCCTCTTGCATAGACATTTGTACTGTAAAAGGAAATTTTACAAAAAAAAGGTGTCCCAAGACTTGGTCTTGGATTAGCAGTGTGGGATAAAGATAATTAAAAAAAATTAATTAAATTCGAAAAAAAATCCGAAAAAAATATTTCAAACTGGTGGTTGCACCAAGTTTGAATTCCCCGCTCTGATACCACTTGTTGGATCGAGAAGCCCGATAGAGGGGGGGTGAATATCGGAAAACATTCGGATTTACGTAAGAGTAAGTGCACAGCGGAAAATGAAAAGAAAACACAGCACAAAGACACAGTCGATTTACTTGGTTCGGAGCCTGTGTCGACTCCTACTCCAAGGCCCACAGTCGTTGACCGTTTACTTTTGGCAATTCTATATCAGGCGCAAAAATCGTTTACAAAAGATTACAGGATTAGAATGAAGTACAGTAAACGTTAAACTAGCTCTTTTACCGACGTCCGGAGTAGATCGATTATGTCGGGGCAGCAGGACGTCGTCGGCTTGATTTGGAGAGTTTCTGGAGCAAGGCGCGAGAGCAGAAGAGCTTTGAGGCGTTGAAAGAATTGATATTCGAAGCATGGGGTCGAGGGCCCTTTATATAGGGCCTGGGGGCGCCCGGGATGTCGGGGGCGCCCCCCACGTGGCCTCTGATCCGCAGAGCTCTCGGTCGCGTCTGATCCTCTGGATCCGCTTTGACCGGGGCGCCCGGAGCGGTCGGGGCGCCCGGGTTGACCGGGTCAATCCTTATCTTCTGGCTTCGAAGTGTTTCGGTTCGAGGTGTGCGCATGGGGGCGCCCGCAGCGCAGGGGGCGCCCGCGAGCAACGGGGGCGCCCGGAAGCACGGGGGCGCCCGCATCTTGTACTGTCGAAGCGCACTTTTTGATTGTGTGTTTGGTGTTCACCTTGGGGGCGCCCGGGACACTCCGGGCGCCCTGGTCAGCAGTTGCCTCACTCCTTTGAGGCACTCTGAGCTGCAGACTCACTTTCCTTCGGTCCTGCATCCAGGGTTAGTCCAAAACACAATAACATAATAAATTATTAGATTTATACAGCCTTAGTTGTCTTAGTTCTGACTTTGGTCTCCAAAATGGAGCCCTAGGTCGAACCGACGCCTACTGTTCCCTCGACGGGGAACGCGTCCTCACCTACTCTTCTCGGGAGAATTTACCTGATGTCAACCGTTCCTTTGGTTGGACTTTTGCCTGACAGTCCTTTGTCAGGTCTTGTAAACTGGCAGTCCTTCTCCAGTTGCCTAGCAGTCCTTTGCTAGGGCTTCGGTCCCAGACTGTCCTTCACCTGGAGCCTAGCAGTCCTTCGCTAGGACTTTCTTTCCTGGCATTCCTTTGCCAGTGCCTAGCAGTCCTTCGCTAGGGCTTTTCCTGCACACTTGATTAACTTATTAGAAAACAAGAAAGACTTAACTTTTGACCTATGTTGCCATTATCAAAACACAGGTTTGACTTAGGTGCATTCTGCACCAACATGTTTTATATTGATTAAATGTTTTGTGAGATAGGTATCTACATACTAAGCAATTTGCTTATAGTTGCAACCTTTTATTGCAGATAAAGGTAAAGAAAGGATGTATGACAAAGAGGCTAAAGGAAGGATGTTTTGTGTCAGTGGTGGCGGAACCGTGGAGTGAAATCCTTTGGGATGAGACTAGTGTTAAGTTTATTATTTCCGTAAAGATTTTAAGATTGAGATGTTTCTTACTAATTGAGTTGCATGTTAGATGGTTATGATCTAGTCTAAGTATTTTGATGTTGAGTTGTTATTCCGCAAAAGATCTTAAGTTTGATATGCACGCTAAAAGGAGTATGATTATGGTTATTATGATTGTGAGTCTATAATCTTAGTGTAGCTGAAGTAGATATGTATCTTTGGGTCGATCCATGTTTCTGAAGTCTGGAAACTGAGATTCCAGACGTATCAGTCGACTGCCCTAGGTAGCAGTCGATTGCCCTCAGAAATTCGAGGGAACAAAAACATTGGTTGAGTGATTTCTAGGCTGAGTCGACTGCACCAGTGGACTGGTAGTCCCACCAGTCGACTGCTCTCCGACCAGATTTCGAACAGGAAGATTGGGGGAGTGATCGGGCTCATGAGTCGACTGCACCAGTCGATTGACAAGGTCATCAGTCGACTGATGCCAATGTAAAAGAGAAAGAGTTGTTGGGCTGATGGTTAGTGCGTGGGTCTTGCATCCAAGAGGTCGGGGGTAAAATCCTGGCAAAGCCAGCAAGAATTAATGTGTTTTTTTAATTTGGGTAGATAGTCGGGTGTGAATTGTCCATAGTTTGTGAGTTGTTTTGTGACGCCCCTCTATGCCTAAGGAGAGAGGGTCATAGAGCAATGTAAAGAGAAGAAAATAAAAGAAAAGTGAAGAAGAAATTGTAACCTCCCTTCGTTAAGGTTAAGAAGAGAGGGTCATTATAGGTTTGGTATCAGAGCAAGTTCCGCCCTTCCGCCACACTAACATCTAGCATCAATCTGTTGGTGCAGGTAGCACCTAAGTCAAACCTGGGTTTTGATAATGACAAAGGGTTCAAAAGTTAAAATATTATGTTGGTCTAACATGTTCACTAAGTGTACAGGAAAGAAACCCTAGGTACACTAGGCACGAAGTCCTGGTCGAGGACTGGGAACGAAGCCCTGGCAAGGAGCTGGGCACCGAAGACCTGCTCGGAAGGTGGGCACGAAGTCCTGGTCGAGGACTGGACACGAAGCCCTGGTAAGGAGTTGGGTACCGAAGACCTGCTAAGAAGGTGGGTATGAAGACCTGGTCAGGTGCATCGGGCAAAAGTTCAACCGGAGGAACCGGTTGGCAAAAGGTACAATCTCCTGAGAGGAGTAGGTGAGGACGCGTTCCCCATCGAGGGAACAGTAGGCGTCGGCTCGACCTAGGGTTCCATTTGGGAGACCCGAAGTCAGAACCAAGACAGCTAAGGCTGTATAAACCTAACATTTCTTGCCTTGTTTGTTGTGGAACTAACCTTGGATGCAGGGACCAAAGGAACGTGTTTCTGCATCTCAGAACGCCTCAAAGGAGAGGGGCAGCAGCTGGGCTAGGCGCCCGGGTGGTCCCGGGCGCCCAAGGTCAAAGTCAAACGAACAGATGAGCAAGAATCGCTTCGGAAGCACACTGGGCGCCCTCATGGTCCCGGGCGCCTCGGATGCCTCGGGCACCCTGGGTCCAAGCCAATCAAGCAATCGAAGCGAATTCAGTCGAGAAGCCAGCAGACCAAGTTAACCGGGGCACCCCAGTGTCCCGGGCGCCCCCGTCAGCTCCGAGCCAGATTCTGGAGGGATAAGCGCTGACCGAGCTTCGGATGAGAGTTCTCGGATCCGAAGGCACGTGTCAGGCGCCCCCAGGAGTGCTATAAAGGGGCTCGACCCCTACGGCTTCAGAATGAACTTTTCCAACGCCTCTACGCTCTTCGGCTCAAGCGCTCTGCTCCGAAAACCTCCAATCTCCAGATTCAAGCGCCGACGACGACCCTCTGCTCCGAAGTACGATCCACACCGGGTGTCGGTAACGAAGAGTTTAATTTTATTTACTGCACTACAACTGTAACATTTTCTGTAAACATTTGCGCACATATAGAATTACCCGCAGTAAACGGTCAAGGACCGTGGGCCTTGGAGTAGTAGCCGACCGCGACTCCGAACCAAGTAAAAATCCTTGCGTTCTGTGTGATTGTTTTAATTTCCGCTGCGTATTCTCTTAACTTCCAATCCGAAATGTTTTCACGATATTCACCCCCCCCCCTCTATCGTGTTTTCTCGATCCAACAAGTGGTATCAGAGCGGGGAAGCTCAAATTTGGTGCAACCACCAATTTGAGAGTTTTTCAGATTTTTCATCGAATATTTTTATTTTTATTTTTGATCGAACTTTTGTCGATAATCGAGGTTGGTGCAACACCACTCGATAATTTCTTTTAATATCTTATTCCCACACTGCTAATCCAAGACCAAGTCTTGGGATAGTTTTTTGTTATTATTTCAATAATTACCAAATGGCCATGCAAGAAGGGTTCAGTACAGCCAGACCACCACTTTTCAGTGGGGAGGATTTCTCCTACTGGAAGAGTCGAATGGAAGTCCACCTGAAAACTCAGGTGGACATGTGGATAATAATCCAATCTGGACTGGAAATCCCGAAGAACGCTGAAGGAGTGCCACAATCATACACCGAATGGGATACAACACTGAAAAGAAAGATCGAAGCCGATGCCAAAGCAACCCAGACACTCCAATGCGGCTTAACAAAAGAAGAGCTGAACCGGGTGGGACCATTCAACAATGCAAAGGAACTCTGGGGTAAGCTAATTGAGCTGCACGAAGGAACCTCCGACACCCGAATCAGCAAGAGGGACCTACTACTAAACAAGCTGTACACAATCAAGATGAACGACAGCGAATCTGCAGCCCAGCTCCACACCAGAATTCAGGAGCTGATGAACGGTCTACACACAATCGGTCACAAGATAGAAAACCATGACCTGATCAGGTATACCCTTAACGCTTTCCCAAGAAACACTTTGTGGGCATCTATGGTATATGCGTACAATGTTTCAAGGGATTTGTCTAAAATTAAATTAGATGAGTTATTTTCCGAACTTGAATTACATGAGCAGACTAACTGCAGCCTGGCTGAGAAAGACATTACTTTTATTGCAAGTAAAACTGGAAAGATAACCAAGAAGAAGCCTCAACCTGCACCCGAGTCTGATTCAGACTCAGACTCAGAAGACAGCGAAGGAGATTGACCCAAGCTGGTCCGGCTTGCCCGGAACTACTACAAGGAACTGAAAAACTAGACCAACAGAAGGAAAGCCAACCGAAGAAAGGAAGAACCAGCTGATCCTTCAAATGAAAAGACCAAACCAAACGTGACCTGTTACGAATGCAAAAAGAAGGGTCACTACAAGACAGAATGCCCAAATCTGAAGGAGACAAAGAAGACAAGAAAGAAGAAGGCCCTTCAAGCAACGTGGGACGAGTCTTCCTCTGAAGAAGAAGAAGAGGCCCCACAGTCCAACCTGCTCGCTCTGACTGCTTCGGAAGAAATCGAGACCGAGTCAGAATCGGAACCGGACGACGGCAAACTCACATTTTCAGAGAACGACGAATTCACTGTAAGTGGATTTTCTAGAATTCAATTAACTGAATTAATTGCTTACCTTTCTCGTGACTTGGCGAAAGCCAAAATCGAAGTCGAATCCCTACGACAGGAAGTAAAACTCCTGAAAGAGGGAGCTGACTCTAGATCCTTAACTGAGAAGGTTCAAGAAGGAACCTCTACTCAAGTTGAAAAACTTGAGAAAGAGAACTCCTCTTTGAAAACTCAAGTCAAGGACCTTAAAGAAGCCTTAGAACGATTCACTTCTGGTTCCAAGGGTCTTGACATGATCCTTGGAAAGCAGAAGTCGGTTCTAAATCGATCCGGGTTATGCTATCGCACCAAGGCGAGACAATGGTCATACTATGCTGTACTGAATCAGTGTAGACCTAAAGCTCAGGCATGGGTACCCAAATTGTGCCTGAACAACCAAACTGGATCAAATCAGTATTGGATCCCCAAGGACAAGATTCACATCTTGCCGAACCATTATCGTGGCTTTAGTCCAGGGGAAGCCAAATTAAAAATAATTTTCATAGTTAAATGAATTTATTTTCTTGTTTAAATTGCATGATTGCTTGTCTATTTATTTTTTGTAATTTACCATGTTTAGACTTAGGAATGGTTAGATTAAGGACTAAACAAATTAACCGAAATTTGAACGACATAGTATTGGGTGGGGGTGAGATGATAGTACGTTAGGGAAACCTCTTCTAATAAGGTCAAGTATACACTACTTGGTCTCTTTAGACTGGTGGAACTAGCCGAAGCTACCGATCCAAGACCCAAACTAGTTAGACCAGAATTTTTCAAAAAGTAACTTTGAAAATGAAATTTCATTAAAAGGCTTTGTCAAGGAAAGGGTTGATGACCCAATAAGGCTACGGCCAAAGAAGGCCTAGTGCATCGCCAAGACCTGGAAGCCAATTTTTGAAATTCAAATTCAAATTATTCTTTGTGAAATTCGAATCTAACACAAATTTTCAGTTAATCGTAGATTCAATCACTCTTTTTCAAAATAAATTCAAAAATAATTGTTTTCAAAATTAATTTAACTTTTTTAAAATAAATTATGATTTTTCAAAATAACTCTGTCTACTAAATCCTGTCTCACAAAAACCCATAAGGCTAACGTGATTGACAACTCTAGAACGGGTGAGATGGTAAAATTTAACTTAACTAAAATCCATTTGATCCCTGTACTGTTGTTTAGTACAAATATTAAATCCTGTAGTTTAGAACGGAGTTGACCTGATTATTGCTTGATTAATCCAGTTAATACTAGTCAAACCATGGTGAAAATAGTTAAACCATGGTCAAAGTAGTCAAACCATGGTCAAAATAGTTAAACCATGGTCAAATGGTCAAACTGGTCAACAATACATCAAAAATTGTCAATTCCTACACAGCCCGGGCGCCCGTGACCCCTCGGGCGCCCCTTCTCTTTCACTTCGATCAAGACAAAAAGCTGTCTAAGTCAGGCGCCCGGGTCCTCACGGGCGCCCCCAAGGACACGGTCAAAACTTCAAAAGCTGCATGTGGCAGTTTTTGATCTGACTTCGGGCGCCCCCATCCAGCACCAAGTCATGGCAAAAATTGCTGCCCTCTGACCCGGGCGCCCGGGACCTCCCGGGCGCCCTAGCTAAAATCTCTATATAAGCCACCTGAAACCCCCTCATTTTGCCACACCCAAAACACTTCTCTTCTCTAACTCTTCTCCTTCTAAGGCGACCGAACTGCCCTCTCATGCCCTCGACCACTTCACCACAATCATGCCTCCCCGGATGGCGACTCGGTATCATTTTTTTTCTTAGAATTAATTTCCTTACCATTTTTTTTAAACGCATGTTTATTATTTTAGAAAACGCCGTGCAAATCAACCAAACCCCGGGACCGAACCTAGCCCTGACCCTAGGTTCCCAACCTTGGAACTTTGCAATAAATTTGCTAGGACAACGTATAAACCTATAAAAATGAGTTACCTAAATAGGCAATTTTTCACTCAATCTTGTCCATTGGCCATGAATGTTATCAACTTTTACCAACTAGACAACCTTGTATTCTGCACTCATCCCATTAACACAACACTATGTGCAGAATTCTACAACAACATAGTTAGACAGAATGACCTTATGTTTGTCACCACAGTTCAAGGGATGCCCTTGACAATAACACCTTCGTTGCACAACCAATTTCTTGGACTACGACTCTCTCAGTCCACCTTCTGCTATTATCCTCCTAGAGACCCTCCCTTTGATGTTCCCTACTCTCACATTGACCTAGACACTCTATACTCTTACTTTTATAGGGATGCTAGAAACCCTTTGGCTAGACGATTTCAGTCTGTTGATCTTCAGGTCCAGGACTACTCTCTTTATAGAGTTCTAGTCCGCTGCATTCTACCTTTATCCACTAGGGACGTCGCGACCATGCGACCATTCCACACCTTCCGACTGTACGCATTGATCCATCACCTAGATATCGATATTGGACTCCACATGTTCCACACGATTCTATATGTGTCCAGTGTTACCACTCATGGGCGGGTACGCACCCCTTACTGCCACATCATCACCTCCATTCTTCATCATCACGGTCGTAACATCACCGATGGAGAGATGACCGCGATGACTGAATTTGATGAAATAGGTTTTAGGAACTTTTCCCTAGCAGGCATAGAGGTCTCGGGTACCGGGGTTTTATCATGGAGACGTCAGCGAGCCGGACCCCAGATCGACTCTGATGAGGAGATAGAGGTCGATGTCTCAGATCTGGCGGCCGAGATTCGAGAGCAGATAGATGAGCCTGCACCTCCGATGACTGCCGATATGCTAGCTCTACTTCGGACAGAGGTACACAGTCTGAGGGAGGAAGTAGAAGCTAATCACGCAGAGTATATGGATGCCCACAAAGCCGATCGAGAGACTAGCGACGCATGGTATCATGAAATGATGTTGCTATTTCGATCCTGGCAGCCCAACTCATCTGATCATCCCGGTCCTTCCTCCTAGTTCAGTTTGACATTGTACTATTGACTGGTTGACTATCCCTACTTAGTAGGGTTGACTTGTATTTGACTGTGGTGTGACTATGCTCGTCCTCGCTTTGACCAGTTGACGTATCTAGTTGACTAGTTTCTTTATTATTTGATCTTTATCAATGGTTATGCTTGGTAGAATAGGTTTACTCTACTTCTGTTTTGATAAAACTATTTTATTACTTATCAGTTTCTACTTAATTTGAAGATTTTTTTTGTATTTTTAAAAAACTAATTTTTCGACTTAGTTTTTTTTTTGAAAAATTAACCCCTTCAAAACTAGGGTTTTTTCGTAAATGGACTTAGCCTAGGCCCTAACCCTAGAACTGCATGCACCTATAGATCTAGAAGCCAGCATCTCACAAGCACCTTAGAGTACTTTTGATTGATAACCTAGAATGGGTTGAGATGCTTAGGTCTTTGCCTTGATTCAAGATGCTTAAGTCTGTGCATCTGCAGTAATTGGGGCACTAAATACCAATAAACAGTAATCAAGTTAAGTGTCAAGCTTAGAAAATCTAACTTGAACAGAACACTTAACTTGTCTAACCCTAGCGAAAGCTACTGTTTATAACAGTTAGTATGTAGCTAATTGGGTTAGACAGGACTCAAAAGAGATAATTCAAATTTATTTGGTCCAGTTTATATCTTGAATTGGTTCAGTACAACACCTTACTTCTTTTGCTATAATGTTTTGCTATATTGTTTTTTTTGATATATGACAAAGGGTGAGAGATTGGAAAGGAGAGAAGATTTAAAATTTTTTTTTTTCAAAATTTAAAACTTTATTTATCTCCTTTTTCAAAAAGTAAAATCCCTTAAGTCAATTGCACAAAATTATTTCTATGTACTTAAGCTATTTTCAAAATTATTTGTAAGTACTTGACTTAAATCAATTTTCAAAATTACTTAAGCTATTTTTAAAAGTTCTCTAAATACTTATCTTAAATTTCACTAATAGAAAAATTTCTAAGTTTAATTTCAAAAATTTTCTTGAAAACTTTCTAAAAGTGCTAAAGAAATTTCAGTTTTTCTAAGTATTAAAAACTTCAGAAGAAGTTTAGAAAATTTTCTAAAGTGCGAAAACTAAGTATTGACTTGAAAATTTTCTAAATAGAAAATTTTCTAAGTACAAATTTTCCAAGTGCCCAACCAAAAAAATCTCTTTTGGAAAATGTTTTCTAACTTACATTTTTTTTGGAAAAGATTCTATGTGTTGAAAAATAAATTCCCTTTTAGACTTAGAATCTTTTTCAAACCCCGCAAACCGTTGAAAAATCTAGGGGGAGATTCCTTCCAGGGGGAGGAAACTATGTTGACATGTTACTTGCTCTTTGGTTAAACTTAACTTTTTGAACCGGGTTGCCATAAATAAAAAAGGTGGAGATTGTTGGTGCAGGCAGCACCTATGTCGAACCTGGGTTTTGATAATGACAAAGGGTTCAAAAGTTAAGATATTATGTTGGTCTTACATGTTCACTAAGTGTACAGGAAAGAAGCCCTAGGTACACTAGGCACGAAGTCCTGGTCGAGGACTGGGCACGAAGCCCTGGCAAGGAGCTGGGCACCGAAGACCTGCTCGGAAGGTGGGCACAAAGTCCTAGTCGAGGACTGGGCACGAAGCCCTGAGAAGGAGCTGGGCACCGAAGACCTGCTCGGAAGGTGGGCACGAAGACCTGGTCAGGTGCATCGGGAAAAAGTCCAACCGAAGGAGCCGGTTGACAAAAGGTACAATCTCCTGAGAGGAGTAGGTGAGGACACATTCCCTGTCGAGGGAACAGTAGGCGTCGGCTCAACCTAGGGTTCCATTTGGGAGACCCGAAGTCAGAACCAAGACAGCTAAGGCTATATAAACCTAACATTTCTTTCCTTGTTTGTTGTGGAACTAACCTTGGATGCAGGGACCAAAGGAACGTGTTTCTACAGCTCAAAACGCCCCAAAGGAGAGGGGCAGCAGCTGGGCTAGGCGCCCGGGAGGTCTCGGGCGCCCAAGGTCAAAGACAAACGAGTAGATGAGCAAGAATCGCTTCGGAAGCACACTGGGCTAGGCGCCCTTAAGCTCCCAGGCGCCCTCATGGTCCCGGGTGCCCCGGATGCCTCGGGCACCCTGGGTCCAAGCCAATCAAGCAATCGAAGCGAATTCAGCCGAGAAGACAACAGACCAAGTCAACTGGGGCACCCCCAGTGTCCCGGGCGCCCCCGTCAGCTCCGAGCCAGATTCTGGAGGGATAAGCGCTGACCAAGCTTCGGATGAGAGTTCTCGGATCCGAAGGCACGTGTCAGGCGCCCCCAGCGTCCCGGGCGCCCCGAGGAGTGCTATAAAAGGGGCTCGACCCCTAAGGCTTCAGAATGAACTTTTCCAACGCCTCTACGCTCTTCGACTCAAGCGCTCTGCTCTAAAAACCTCCAATCTCGAGATTCAAGCGCCGACGATGACCCTCTGCTCCGAAGTACGATCCACACTGGGTGTTGGTAACGAAGAGTTTAATTTTATTTACTGCACTACAACTGTAACATTTTCTGTAAACATTTGCACACATATAGAATTACCCGCAGTAAACGGTCAAGGACCGTGGGCCTTGGAGTAGGAGTCAACCGCGACTCTGAACCAAGTAAAAATCCTTGCGTTCTGTGTGTTTGTTTTAATTTCCGCTGCGTATTCTCTCAACTTCTAATCTGAAACATTTTCACGATATTCACCCCCCCTCTATCGTGTTTTCTCGATCCTACACAATCCACCTCCACCACAGCTTATTCAGTATGGGGGAAAATCTGCATAATTGCACCAGATGCAACAAGCACTGGAATGACCCTACATCAGTCAAGGGAGAGTGGAAGCCTCACCAGTCCGGACCAACACCAGGATTTTCACCATCACCAAGGAAGAGCTGGCAAATTCTCCTACTGTGGTCACAGGTAAAATACTCATCTTATCTCATTATGCTAGTGTGCTATTTGATACTGGTGCAACACATTCTTTTGTGTCTATATCATTCTCCAAGAAGCTAGGGATTCCACCAGAAATGTTGAATGATAAGTTCTTAACGACCCTACCTTATCTATCGAGAAGCTAATGTGGTTGCAGATTACCTTGCAAACAAAGCCTATGAGTTCTCTGAAGAGAGGACGCTATTTAACTCTGATATTGATAAAGTTTTGTTTGGTATCTGTAAAATTGACAGGATTGGATTGTCATATATTAGGTTTAATAGCAAGCCAATTTAAGATGGTTGGGCTGGGAGGTGGCTGGATTATGAGCAGAATAGGGTTGCTGGAAGAGGAATTGCAAAGAAGGGGCTGGTTGGAAACTATAGTGAGGAAGCATGGGCAGGTTATGCAAGGAAAGTATGATATGGAAAAGAATTGGAGGCTAAGGGGTATGATAGGATCAATTGTTGTATGCTATGGTGCTGGGATCTGTTTGATACATTGTGGCACACTGGTTCTGACTATTACAGAAGCAGGAGGATTGCTGAATCATTTTGGTTTTGGTGGCCTAGTCTTTGTTTGTTCAATAATGATCAGAAGGTATTGCATCACATGGAGAAATGCGGATTGGCATCAATTTTTTCTGAAATTGTCATGCTGTGATTCCTTATTATGTTTGGGATCAGAAATGCTTGGAAGTCTTTGGAGTTTTGATATGCAACTTTAATGTCAAAAGGTTGGCAGTGCATATGTACTTTGGGGGCTTTGATGCTGGTTATGAGGTGCTGAGTGATTGGGGAATTGGAAATCTGCAAATTTATAACTGACAAAATCAGAGAAGTGGAAAGGTTCTGCTGAGTGGTGGTGTTGGCGTGCCAAGTCTTGTGCTGATGGGGAGCTGTCAAAGCCCAAGGCAGAAGCTGAACTCTGGGTTGTAAGGTTTTGGAGTTAGATATTGTCGTAAGCAGCATGGTGGGCACGCAACAGGATGTATGTGCAACTGAGTTTTTCAGAAAGCTTAAATGGGCTTGATCTTTGGACTGCTTACAAACACTTGCATGGGCACTGACGTTAACTGTGATATGACTGACTGGGCTTATCTATTTTGATCATGGTGGTTGGCATATGTGTGAATGCGAGAGATTTCAAGATGAATTGAGATGGTTTCAGTCATATTAGAATTTGTTCTCTGCGTGCCAAGTGCGTGCCAAGTGTGCCAAAGGGGTAGTAACTGGCTCTCGGATCTGATAGCTTTTGCCTTGAGGATTTTAAAGTCAGCTTGCCAGTGGTTTTGGTATGTGGATTGGAGATTCAAATGAATGGACTCGTGGGTACTGATCATACGTCTTGATACAAGGGTTCAAGGTGGAGATCCTTTACAGTTTTTAGCAGGTTGGTGATATTTAAAGCTGGTGTTTTGCTTTGGTGTGGGAAGAGGACAATGAGTGGGGTGTATTACTTAAGTTTTCTGAAGTATGTTGGATTCCGCGGTGGGCTGAAATGGGATGTGGCTATGATGATCAGAATTCTGGATACTGCTGGGTTTTGATGCGTGTCAGTTTTATGCCAACAGAAGTGAATGAAAATTGATGGAAAAATGCTGATATGATTTGATCAGTGGTGGTTTGGCTGGAAATCCATTATGAGGATTATCTGATTGGTAGGACGCACTCGAGGAGTTGAAATGCTGGAGAAAGGAGAAAGTTGGAGGGGTCTGGCAGATTCCTTTGATCTGGCAGATTCCTTAAGTGTTGTGAGTTGATATTGTGGCTGAGAGGGCGCAGGATTTGACTGACTGTCGGAGGTGATGCTTAATGGACCATGGCATTTCTGAGATGATTGTTTGAAAGTGGGACCTGAGAAGGCAACTCATTTGACAGATAATGGGCGGTGCTAATACATGGCTTGTGGTACTAAAGAACTGTCTGGCATTGGTAAAGATTTATATAGAATTACAGTTGGTTTTTTGCAATACATGTAAATCCTTTGGAGTTCTTGTAATTCTGTATTAGAAGATTAGGTATGGTCCCCCTTCTAAAATGGATTTTCTTTTCAGGAATAAGATTTTTCCTTTGATAAAAAAAAACGACCCTACCTTCGGGAGAGATCATGGTATCTACTCGGTGGCTAAGAGTTGTGCCAATTTAGATTTCCAATTGAGAACTCTATAGTGATTTAGTAGTCTTTGATATGAAGGATTACAATATCATTTTAGGGATGGATTTCTTGAGCAAGTACAGTGCCTCTATTGAATGCCGCAAAAGAAGAGTAAAGTTCACACTAAAAGTAAAACTTCCATTTGAGTTTGTCGGAGACCCAAAGAGAAAGTCAAAATGGTTTCTTTCTAACCTACAAGCTCACAAAATGTTAGATAATGGATGTTCTGGTTATTTAGCACATATAGTAGATGCAAGGCAAAGAGAAGGACTGAAGAAAGAAGTACGGGTAGTCTATGACCATCCGGAGGTATTTCCTGAAGAGTTACCAGGACACCCTCCTAACCGAGAAATTGAGTTGGCTCCATGTACCAACCCGATTTCAAAGACACCTTATCGTATGACGCCAACAGAACTAAATGAGCTGCAAGAACAATTATAGGAGTTGCTCGACAAGGGTTTCATTCACCCTGAGGAGCTCCCGTGTTATTTGTAAAGAAGAAAGATGGATCTATGAGAATGTGCATAGATTATTGAGCCCTAAATAAGGTGACCATCAAGAATAGATATCTTTTGCCAAGGATAGATGATTTGTTTGATCAGTTGAAAGGGGCAACAGTGTTTTCCAAAATAGATCTGCGGTCAGGTTATCATCAACTCAAAGTCAAGTAGAGTGATCAGCCGAGAACTGCTTTCCGAACACGGTATGGACACTACGAGTTTATAGTCATGCCCTTTGGAGTGATAAACGTGTTAGTGATATGAGAGAAATGTCCTAAGGCAATCGCCTTATGATTGTAATCATTTATTTTAATAAATGAATTTCACTATTTGAGTATACATGTTTATGTATTTGATTGAGATCTTAAACTCATTTACTGAATATCCGCAATACAATTCACAGCATGAGAGAATTTGTGATGAATTCACAACTAGTGATTATCTCTACATGTGTAATTGTGAAGTATTGAAATTGTCCCTAGTCGATGAATTGATAAATACGGACACTATCAATTTTGTTGAGACTATCATGGGTTATTCTCTAATCAGCTGATTCTCACTGGCTGGTGACATTGGGATGTCCGGAGATAAACATGAATGCTAGTTAAGGGAACTAGTTCATAGGAGTGACTGGCTGTAAAACTTCATATGGTAGTCTATATATATATATGTTAATGAAGTTCTTACTGCAGCTTAAGTGCGATGTTCCTTTGACTTGCGGTGTTCAAGTCATCTTGGTCATGGAGACTTATACTTTGACATCTAAAGCAAGCATCTCCAAGGAGGTGTGGACCCAGGATGATTGCGTATAAGCCAAAGTGCCCGAAGATGTTTGAACAGCCTACAAAGGATTCACCACTCTTGCGAGGAGATGTATACCCAAGGCCTATCGTCGGATTGTTACTCAAAGCCTCTGGCCAGAGCATGACATGTTCAGAGTATGAATCTCTTAGACACATGAGAGTAATTAGAATCCGTAGGACGAGAAAACGTTACTTGGGCTAGGTGTGACGTAGTCAGCCTAGTGGGGACTGACACACATAGACCATGTCCTGAACCAAGTGGGTATAAGATGGTGAAGGGAATGGGGCACGATTCATTATAGCTGCTAAAGGGTTTCAGAATTGTTTATGAGGTCAACCGTTGATCTTTCGATTAATTGGGGATCATGATGTACTACTATGTGCCACTCATGATCGTTCTATAATTGGTTAATTATAGACGGCCAACATAAATCGATAGCCTATTTAGTCACACGCACTACGAGTAATCCGAGGGATTTAAAACGAGTTGAAAATTAGATTTTCCGATCAAGAGAGATAAGTCGAATCTGAATTTTTCAGAGACGCATCGGAAGCATAAAATGGCTAAGTCTTTTGAAACTTATTGGACGAATTAAATGAGTTTAATTCATAAGGTCTTGGCATGGATTGGCCGACCAAAGAGAGTCTCCACCCTCTTTGCTTGGCCGTCCACAACAAGGGGTGAAAACCAAATTATTTGGTTCAATTTATAAAATAAACCAAGTGTGATTTGTTTTATAAAATTATGGATGATATAAATTTATTTTTCATGGAAATTAAAATGAACCATGGATTGGTTTATTTTATTTTATAAAATCAATAATGGATTGATTTACCATGATAAAGAAATTTATATAAAGAAATTTATATATAGAAATTTATTTTTCATGGAAATTAAAATGAACCATGGATTTGTTTATTTTATTTTATAAAATCAATAATGGATTGATTTACCATGATAAAGAAATTTATATAAAGAAATTTATATATAAAGAAATTTCTTTCCATAAGAAAAGGGAGACATGGTTGTTTTTATCATAAATTAAATTATGATAAAAACTTGGCATGATGGAATAAATCATAAAAAAAATTTAGATGATAAATTTCTTATGAAAATTTATTCCATAAAAAGGAGACTTGGCGGTTGAGAGACCACTATATAAAGGAACCAAGCCAAGGCTTGGAGATTAGTCTAAGAGATCTAGAAATAAGCCCTCTCTCTCTCTCCTTCTCTCCCTCTCCCTTCTCTAGTGCCACCGGCCCTAGAGGAGCCCCTTGTTGCCGTGAGCTTCAGCCACCCCTTGGCCACCAAGCAGCTGCCGTGAGAAGAAGAAGAAGCGGGCGCAACTCCTTCCTTCCCGGAATCTTGATTCCGTTCTTCGTTTTGGTGGTTAGTCTTCCCATCTCTCTCTTGGTATTCTTGTCGTGCCTTTGGAGAATCTAGTAGTTCTTGTCGGCACGATACTCGTGGCTTTGCGAAGTCATCCCGAAGAAAACTCGACGTGGATGCGAATAGAGGCGGAGCTTCTAAGGGACGCTTACGGTTGGATCTCGTCCCTTCCTTCGAGTTACGCGAGGTAATAAGTAAATTAGTTTACTTTTTGCAAAATTTTAAATGTATGATCATGTCTACACAATATAAGGTTGCATGCTTAGATGTGTGGTTAAATAATTTGAGAAATTATTTATGCTAAACCTTCCGCTGCACGTAATTAATTTTAAAATTACGAACCCGCATCCATGTCAACATGCACCCGGTCCCAACAGTGGTATCAGAGCCGGTTAGTGTTCGACATAATCATATAATTGTTTTGCGGAAAACTTTGTCATGATCTCAATTTTGGAAATTTTTCCATTTATGGAAACTTTCCAATTATGATAAATTTTAGATTTAGGAATTTCAAAGTTTGGAAATCCTCATGAAATTTCGCAAACTTTTGAAATATCCCAGTTTCTGAAATTTTATGATAATTATGAAAAGTTTCTATTTTTGGAAACTTTCCAATTTTGGAAATTTCCTATTTTGGAAATTTTCTAATTTTGGAAATATGTAAGTTTTCTTTGTACCAGAAACTTACAAATATTCTGAAAGCCTTTTATTTTTAGAAACTTTTCATTTATGGAAAGCTCACAATTTTGGATACTTTCTTTCAAGAAAGTCTAGACAAATTTATGGAACATTAATTGACAATTAAATTTGAATTGGTTTTTAAATTATTAACAAAATTCTTTACTTTGGGGAATCCCTCGGGGAGCCACCCAAATTAAAGTTAGTTGTTGTAATTTAATTTCCTATTTTGAATAAGAATTGTCAAGTTTAATTTGGCTACGCCTCGGGGAGCGGGCCAAATTAGATTTACAACAAATTTCTTTTCTTTGGGGAGTGCCTCGGGGAGCCACTCAAAGAAAATAGTTTGTTGTAATTAATTAGTCCATAAATAAAATATGTGATCAAATCTTGGAAATTTTTTTGAGGTGATTCTCAAACGATAATTTCCTTATTTGATTTATGAGATGATGCTCTTACATATTGTTGTCTCCAAAATTAATTAGGAAAATTATTTCCTATAGAGTTTATTTCCTTAAATAAGATTTTCATGAAAATAATATGTGGTTGAATTAAGGGAATCTGTCTCTTAATTTAATAAGATTTTATTTAGAGAAATCAAAGTCTTAAACATATTATTTCCGAAATTGATTATGACAATTTAGGAAGTTGTTTCCCAAAACAATTCCTTAAATAAAGTATGAAATTAGAATTAGGAAATCCGGTTTCTAATTCAATTAATGAGACTTGATAAATTAAGTCACATACATACTTTATTAAGGAAATCGTTAGTACATGACATAATTATATGTCATGAATGTGCTTAGAAAGAAAAGGATGAGACCCAAAACCCCTTACAAAATATTAAGGCCAACACCTTCCATTAATATGGTTAGAACCGGAGTTTTGTTTCTCCTTTGGGTTGATGGACACATCCATGCCCGGCTTGAACCTCAACATGTTCAAACCATGGAATTAGTTTATGATTAATATAGTTGGAGTCAGAGGTCAATCCTTAGTTTTGGTTGTTGGACACATCCAAGCCTGACTAGACGGTTGAATGAGCTCCAACCTTATTAAAACTATTTCTTGATTAATGGGTCAGCCTTAAGCTTGGAGCATCAATTTGTTGTGCCACAGCCAAGGTCGATGTAAAGAGAGATGCAGTTGGGTGCTATGTATATTGTTGCATACTTGTTAACGAGTTAACAACCCAATGATTTATGCAAACATTCAATTAGTTGATAACATAAAGTGATAGTTACATATATGTAATATGTAATCGGTATAATTACCTACCTTCATAGTTAAGAATAACTTGATGGCCACAGCCATGGTTGTTCTTATCTATGGTTGGATATCAACCTATTTGGAGATGTTCCTACGATCTCCCGAATTGATAAAAAGGGTTATTCAATTCAAAAAATAAATAGGATTTAATGAATGTATATTGATGCATTCTTTATCATTCTTATCACATAAACTCAATTTGTATTTCTAGGATAATCACCTGATCATGTCTTCTCTGAATTTGCATTCTATTTTGGACACCAATAAGTTAACTAAGGACAAAAGGATAGAAAAGAAACCAAAAGGCACTTGCCATCACTGCGGCAAGGAGGGCCACTGGCGAAGAAACTGCAAGGTTTATCTTGAGTCCTTGAAGAGGAAGGCATCCGATGCCCCATCCTCTTCAGGTATCTTCGTTATTGAATGTCACTCTATTTCCTCGTACACCTGGGTACTGGATACTGGGTGTAGCTCACATATATGTAATGACATAAAGGGGCTAAGGAATAGAAGAAAACTCGTCAAGGGAGAAGCGAATTTGCGAGTTGGAGATGAAGCAAAGACTGCTGCTGTTTCCATCGGAACATATTTGCTAAAGCTCCCTGCTGGACTTGTCTTAGAATTGGATAATTGCTATTTTGTTCCTTCGTTAATAAAGAACATTGTATCTATTTCATGCTTGAATGAAAAAGGGTTACCATTTAACTTTTAGTAACAATTGTTGTTAAATAACTTTAAATGGTGTTCTTTATGGGACCGGAACTTTATGCAATGGTATCTACACGTTAGATTTATCCGGTGACATTTGCAATATCGATGTTAGCAACAAACATGCTCGAATAGATAATCATATAGACTCCTTTACGTGGCATTGTCGTCTTGGCCATATAAGTAAGAAATGCATGACCAAATTACACCGATGTGAAATTCTGGAATCATTTGAACCCGGTTCATTTGATACATGCGAATCATGCTTAAAGGCAAGATGACCAAATTACCCTTTTTCGAAAAAGGTAAACCAGTGGGAGAATTGCTTGGTCTAATACATACTGATGTATGTGGACCAATGTCAACTCTTGCACAAGGAGGCTATAGCTACTTCATTACCTTTATCGATGATCACTCACGATTCGGGTATGTGTTCCTAATGAAACACAAATCTGAAGCTTTTGAGAAATTCAAAGAATTCAGAAGTGAAGTAGAGAAACAGCTTGGCAAAAGTATTAAGATACTTCGATCCGATCGGGGTGGTGAATACATGAGTCAAGAGTTTCAAGATTATCTTAGGGACAATGGGATATTGTCTCAATGGACTCCGCCATATACACCACAGCATAATGGTGTATCTGAGAGGCGTAACCGAACCTTGATGGACATGGTTAGATCTATGATGAATCATGCAACTCTTCCAAAATCCTTTTGGGGCTATGTGCTTAAGACAGCTGTTTACTTGCTAAACAGAGTCCCGACCAAGGTAGTCTCTACTCCTCCATATGAGACGTGGAATAGTAAGAAACCTCACATAACTCACCTTAAGATATGAGGTTGTCCTGCTTATGTGAAGCGGACTATATCAGACAAATTGGATGCTAAGTCTGATAAATGTCTATTTATTGGATACCCTAAGGAAACAAAGGGTTACCAATTCTATCATCCCTTGGAACAAAAGGTGTTTGTTTCAAGGCATGCTGTATTTCTGGAAAAAGGATTTCTTTTACAAGAAAACAGTGGGAGTAGCATTGAACTTGAAGTAGTTCAAGAGACTCCAATAGACATTACAGAGACACCTAGTCTAGACCCACAACCAATAACTCATAATGATGAGCTATCAGTTGAACCTAAAACAACACCACTTCATCGTAGATCTGATAGGACACGCAATATTCTAGAGAGATACGGATTTCTTATAAGTGAATCGAACGACGTGTTACTCATTAGCGATGATGAACCTATCAATTTTGATGATGTTCTGAAAAATTCAGAAAGGGACAAATGACTTGAAGCCATGAAGTCGGAAATGGATTCCATGTATGAAAATCAAGTATGAGACTTGGTTAACCCACCTGAAGGGATTAAGCCCATAGGGTGCAAGTGGGTTTTCAAGAAGAAAACCGACATGGAAGGTAATGTTGTTACCTTTAAGGCTAGATTAGTGGCCAAAGGATATCGTCAGAAACAAGAAATTGATTATGATGAAACCTATTCGCCAGTAGCTATGCTTAAATCCATTCGGATGCTCCTGGCCATAGCAGCTCATTATGATTATGAGATATGGCAAATGGATGTGAAAACAGCTTTCCTTAATGGAAACTTACTTGAGGATGTATACATGATACAACCTGAAGGTTTCACATCGGTTGATAAAACCAAAATATGCACAACTTCGACGATCCATATATGGACTGAAACAAGCATCTAGGAGCTGGAACATCCGTTTTGATGAGACAATCAAAGAGTTTGATTTCTCACAAAATCCTGACGAACCTTGTGTGTACAAGAAGGTTAGTGGGAGTGCAGTCATATTCCTAGTGTTATATGTCAATGACATATTACTTATAGGAAACGATATATCAGTCTTACAGTCAGTTAAAATTTGGTTGTCCAAAACTTTCTCCATGAAAGACCTGGGAGAAGTGACCTATATCCTTGGGATTAGAATCTATATAGATAGATCAAAACGGTTGCTTGGTCTTTCGCAGTCTACATATATAGACCGAGTGCTAAAAGGGTTTAGCATGTCGGAATCCAAGAAAGGTTACCTTCCCATCAGGCATATGGGATCAATCTTTCGAAGTCTATGTGTCCGCGCACAAAAGACGAGAGGATTTGCATGAATAAGATTCCTTATGCATCCGCGATAGGATCTATCATGTATGCTATATTATGTACTGGGCCCGATGTATCGTATGCTCTGAGCGTCACAAGCAGATACCAATCTGATCCAGGAATGGATCATTGGGTAGCTGTCAAGACAATCCTCAAGTACTTAAGAAGAACTAAGGATGTGTTCCTAATATATGGAGAAGGTGATATGGTAATACGTGGGTATACAGATGCCAGTTTCCAGACAGATAAGGACGACTCCAAATCTCAGTCTGGATACGTATTTATCTTGAATGGAGGCGCAATAAGTTGGAAAAGTTCCAAACAAGACACCGTAGCGGATTCTACCACGGAAGCGGAATATATTGCAGTTTCGGAAGCAGCAAAGGAAGCAGTCTGGATCAAGAAGTTTGTCTCAGAACTTTGTGTGGTTCCAACCATTGATGAAGCAATACCGGTTTAGTACGACAACAATGGAGCTATTGCACAAGCAAAGGAACCAAGGTCTCATCAGCGATCCAAACATGTGCTTCGCCGCTATCATCTGATCAGAGAGATTATAAGTAGGAATGATATACAAATTGAGAAAATTCCCACTGAAAGGAATTTTGCGGATCCTTTAACTAAGGCCTTGCCTCAAAGCAAGTTTGAGGGTCATGTTAGAGCCTGTGGTATTGGATACCGTAGCGATTGACATTAGGCCAAGTGGGAGTTTGTTAATGATATGAGAGAAGTGTCCTAAGGCAATCGCCTTATGATTGTAATCATTTATTTTAATAAATGAATATTTACTATTTGAGTATACATATTTATGTATTTGATTGAGATCTTAAACTCATTTACTGAATATCCGCAATACAATTCACAGCATGAGAGAATTTGTGATGAATTCACAATTAGTGATTATCTCTACATGTGCAATTGTGAAGTATTGAAATTGTCCCTAGTCGATGAATTAATAAATACGGACACTATCAATTCTGTTGAGACTAGCATGGGTTATTCTCTAATCAGCTGATTCTCACTGGCTGGTGACATTGGGATGTCCGGAGATAAACATGAATGCTAGTTAAGGGAACTAGTTCATTGGAGTGAATGACTGTAAAACTTCATATGGTAGTCTATATATAGATATGTTAATGAAGTTCGTACTGCAGCTTAAGTGCGATGTTCCTTTGACTTGCGGTGTTCAAGTCATCTTGGTCATGGAGACTTATACTTTGACATCTAAAGCAAGCATCTCCAAGGAGGTGTGGACCCAGGATGATTGGGTATAAGCCGAAGTGCCCGAAGATGTTTGAACAGCCTACAAAGGATTCACCACTCCTTGCGAGGAGATGTATACCCAAGGCCTATCGTCGGATTGTTACTCAAAGCCTCTGGCCAGAGCATGACATGTTCAGAGTATGAATCTCTTAGACACATGAGAGTAATTAGAATCCGAAGGACGAGAAAACATTACTTGGGCTAGGTGTGACGTAGTCAGCCTAGTGGGGACTGACACACATAGACCATGTCCTGAACCAAGTGGGTATAAGATGGTGATGGGAATGGGGCACGATTCATTATAGCTGCTGAAGAGTTTCAGAATTGTTTCTGAGGTCAACCGTTGATCTTTCGATTAATTGGGGATCATGATGTACTACTAGGTGCCACTCATGATCGTTCTATAATTGGTTAATTATAGACGGCCAACATAAATCGAAAGCCTATTTAGTCACACGCACTATGAGTAATCCGAGGGATCTAAAACGAGTTGAAAATTGGATTTTCCGATCAAGAGAGATAAGTCGAATCTGAATTTTTCAGAGACGTATCGGAAGCATAAAATGGCTAAGTCTTTTGAATACTTATTGGACGAATTAAATGAGTTTAATTCATAAGGTCTTGGCTTGGATTGGCCGACCAAAGAGAGTCTCCACCCTCTTTGCTTGGCCGGCCACAACAAGGGGAGAAAACCAAATTGTTTGGTTTAATTTATAAAATAAACCAAGTGTGGTTTGTTTTATAAAATTATGGATGATATAAATTTATTTTTCATGGAAATTAAAATGAACTGTGGATTGGTTTATTTTATTTTATAAAATCAATAATGGATTGATTTACCATGATAAAGAAATTTATATAAAGAAATTTATATGTTGAAATTTATTTTTCATGGAAATTAAAATGAACCATGGATTGGTTTATTTTATTTTATAAAATCAATAATGGATTGATTTACCATGATAAAGAAATTTATATATAAAGAAATTTCTTTCCATAAGAAAAGAGAGACATGGTTGTTTTTATCATAAATTAAATTATGATAAAAACTTGGCATGATGGAATAAATCATAAAAAAAATTTATATGATAAATTTCTTATGAAAATTTATTCCATAAAAAGGAGACTTGGCGGTTGAGAGGCCACTATATAAAGGAACCAAGGCAAGGCTTGGAGATTAGTCTAAGAGATCTAGAAATAAGCCCTCTCTCTCTCTCCTTCTCTCCCTCTCCCTTCTCTAGTGCTGCCGGCCCTAGAGGAGCCCCTTGTTGCCGTGAGCTTCAGCCACCCCTTGGCCACCAAGCAGCTGCCGTGAGAAGAAGAAGAAGCGGGCGCAACTCCTTCCTTCCCGGAATCTTGATTCCGTTCTTCGTTTTGGTGGTTAGTCTTCCCATCTCTCTCTTGGTATTCTTGTCGTGCCTTTGGAGAATCTAGTAGTTCTTGTCGGCACGAAACACTCGTGGCTTTGCGAAGTCATCCCGAAGAAAACTTGGCGTGGACGCGAATAGAGGCGGAGCTTCTAAGGGACGCTTACAGTTGGATCTCGTCCCTTCCTTCGAATTACGCGAGGTAATAAGTAAATTAGTTTACTTTCTACAAAATTTTAAATGTATGATCATGTCTACACAATATAAGGTTGCATGCTTAGATGTGTGGTTAAATAATTTGAGAAATTATTTATGCTAAACCTCCGCTGCACGTAATTAATTTTAAAATTACGAACCCGCATCCATGTGAACATGCTCCCGGTCCCAACAAAACGCCCCTGCAACATACATGGATCTAATGAATCGAGTATTCAATGAGTTGCTTGATAAGTTCGTCATAGTCTTCATTGATGATATCCTAGTTTATTCAAAGTCTCAGGAAGAACATGACAAACATCTGAGGGTAGTGTTGAAGACTCTACAACTGCAGAAATTATATGCCATGTTTTTAAAATGTGAATTCTGGCTTGACCAATTGTCTTTCCTAGGCCACATCATTTCCAAGGAAGGTATCATGGTAGCCCCAGCAATGATTGAAGTAGTTAGTAATTGGGATCGACCAAAGAATGCCAGTGAGATCAGAAGCTTTCTAGGTTTAGCAGGGTATTACAGAAGATTCGTGGAGGACTTTTCAAAGATTGCTTCGCCACTAACAGCCCCTACCAGAAAGAATAAGAAGTACGAGTGGACTGAAGATTGTAACCAGAGTTTTATTAAGTTGAAGAAAAGATTAACAAGTGCTCCCATTCTTATAGTTCCAGAAAGTGATAGAACCTTTGATATATACAGTGATGCCTCAAAGCTGGGACTTGGAGTTGTACTCATGCAAGAAGGCAAGGTCATAGCTTATGCTTCCAGGCAACTCAAGGATTATGAAAAGAACTACCCTACTCATCTTGAGTTAGTAGCAGTAGTCTTTGCTCTCAAAATGTGGAGACATTTCACCAGAGTCTGAGATATTTCTTCACTCAGAAGGACCTAAATATGAGACAGCGAAGGTGGTTGGTGTTAGTCAAAAATTATGACAGTGAAATCCTCTACCACCCTGGTAAAGCGAATAAAGTAGCTGATGCGTTAAGTAGAATGACTTACGCAACTTTGATGTCCCTGTCATCACTGTCACCGCCACTGCTGAAGGAGATAGTAGGTTATGGAGTTGAGATTATAGATGGACAACTCTCAGTATTGACATTAGAGTCAACTCTTCTTGAGAATATACAGAAAAAGTAAGATCAAGATTTTGATATTCAAAAGATCAAGCAAGAGATGCAAGAAGGAGAAGGTAAAGAGTTTAGATTATCTGATAATGGGATACTTTATTATGGTGACAGTCTATGTGTCCCCAACAATGAAGAGTTGAGAAAGAAGATTCTTGAAGAAACCCATAGTACTCTCTATTCTATGCACCCTGGTGCTACCAAAATGTACCAGGATTTGTTGAAAAGGAGATTTTGGTGGTCAGGAATGAAAAGATATGTAGCTAAGTATGTCAGTACCTGTCTAACATGTCAAAGAGTTAAAGCAGAACACCAGAGGCCAGGAGGAGTCCTACAACCCATACAGATTCCAGAGTGGAAATGGGAAGATATATCCATGGACTTCATTGTTCATCTACCAAAGACAACAAATAACTATAATGCTATTAGGGTAATTGTAGACAGATTGACCAAGTCTGCCCACTTCTTGACAATCAAAGTGTCTTACTCAATAGAAATACTAGCTCAGATGTATGTATAGGAAGTGATCTGATTGCACGGAGTTCCGAAGACCATTATCTCCGATAGAGACGGTCGTTTCACTTTGCATTTTTGGGAGTGTGTACAGAGAACACTTGGCATCAAACTATAGTTTAGCACCGCTTTCTATCCTCAGACTGATGGGCTGACAGAAAGAGTAAATCAAGTTTTAGAAGTTATGCTTAGAGCTTGTGCATTGGATTTTAAGGGCAGTTGGTGCAAGTATTTATGTTTAGCTGAGTTTGCCTACAACAACAGTTACCAAGCTACTATTGGGATGGCGCCTTATGAAGCTCTTTATGGTAGGAAGTGCAGATCTCCTATTTGTTGGTATGAAAGCAGTGAGAAGAAGGAAATGGGGTATCAGACTGACCTTATTGAGGATACTACAGAAGCTATAAAGAGCATCCGCCAAATGATAGAAACAACTCAGAGTATGCAGAAAAGTTATGCCGATGTGCGTTGTAGACCACTGGAGTTCAAAGTTGGGGATACAATTTTCCTCAAAGTAGCTCCCATGAAAGGCAAGCTAAGTCCTTGTTAAATAGGACCCTATCTAGTAACGAAAAGAGTGGCAAGGTAGCTTATGAGTTAGAGTTACCTCTAGAGATGTCAGCTATTCACAATGTGTTACATGTCTCAATGCTAAAGAAGCATCCCTGATGCCAACCAAGTGATTGAGCCACAGACGGTACAAGTTCAAGAAGATCTCAGTTATGAAAGTTGACCTATTCAGATAATAGATCGAGCAATCAAGAAACTAAGGAATAAAGAGGTACCCCTAGTGAAGGTTCTATGGCTAAACCAAAAGTATGAAGAGGCAACTTGGGAAACAGAAGATAACATGAGGCAAAAGTATCCGGAGCTATTCTAAGTTCGAGGACGAATATTTTATAAGGTAGGGAGGATTGTAACACCCAAAATTTTTCAGCATTTTTCCAGAATTTTTTCAAAATAAAAAGAAATATAAAAATTTCTTAAAAAGGGGATCGGAGCTAAGGCACGAACCAAAGACCTCCCGTTTAGCTTAGGTTTAAGATTCCATTAGGTGGTGGTAAAGCATCACGCTAGAATATGGAACCAATATTAGATAAGTGATAGTAAGTGTCCTTTATGGAAGATGCTTCAACTTCCACTTAGAATACAAGGGAATAGAAAGAAGAGAAAACCAAGAGTTTTCTCATTCTTTCTTCTTCCCTGCGAAAACAAGAAGAGGAAACCTAGGTTTTTCTTCTTTTCTTGCGCCCAAGGTCCGGATCGCGCGAGGGAAGTGGACAAGGAGTACCACGATAGATCCTACATCGATGTATTAAGTTTAGAAGCATAAAGATGTAAGTAGATCACTCACCTGCAGTAAAAGTAATTCTCGAATGATTTCTAAATATGATTCGAAGTCTTTTTGGTATTTGTGATCATAGTATAACAAGACTACGATCTTGATTTGCCCCAAAATAAGTTTTGGGATTATGACACGCAAGGTGTTCGATAAAAGTTCTGAGTAAGACTAAGGTCTTACTAAGTCCTAGAACGAGTTCTAGGACTATGCTTTTATGTAAGTACAAGACCAAGGTCTTGATGTGTTTCAAAACAAGTTTTGGAACATGACTTTTTAAGTGCAAAAGATATGCGAAACTATGCATTTTAAATACAAGCATGAGTACAAGTTTAAGTATATTACTTTGAAAGACCAAGGTCTTTTTGGCATGTACCGGGCTAAGGCCCATAAGATCTAGGGAAGCCTAGTAGACGCTCTATTAGAGTTCGGTGGCTACCTACCCCGAAAGCTATTAGGGATGCACGCATTGGTACTATGCCGGGTCCAAGAAAGGATGTTTATTATTTTGAAGTATAAGAAGTATAAGAATGTAAAAGTTTCAAGTTTTCAAAGGCAAGCATTTGCTCAAGCATGTTAAGCATTTTTCATTTCAAGCAAAGATTTCAAATGCAAGCATTTGTTATAAGTGTATTCATGAGCATATTCATGTTAGTATAGCATTTTCAGTACATATGTTTAAAAGTAAGCATACCTTGACCAAGAGCATGTTTTATATCGATTGCATGTTTTGTGAGATAGGTATCTACTTACTAAGCAATTTCCTTATAGTTGCATCCTTTTACTGCAGATAATGATAAAGAAAGGATGTATGGCAAAGAGGCTAAAGGAAGGATGTTTTGTGTCAGTGGCGGTGGAACCGTGGAGTGAGATCCTTTGGGATGAGACTAGTGTTAAGTTTATTATTTCCGCAAAGATTTTAAGATTGAGATGTTTTCTACTAATTGAGTTGCATGTTAGATGGTTATGATCTAGTCTAAGTATTTTGATGTTGAGTTATTATTCCGCAAAAGATCTTAAGTTTGATATGCATGCTAAATAGAGTGTGATTATGATTATTATGATTGTGAGTCTATAATATTAGTGTAGCTGAAGTAGATATGTATCTTTGGGTCGATCCATGTTTCTGAAGTTTGGAAACAGAGATTCCAGACGTATCAGTCGATTGCCCAAGGTAGCAGTTTAGAACACTAGTATGTCTCACCCCAAAGGATCTCACTCCACGGTTCCACCACCACTGACATAAATCATCCTTCCTTTAGCCTCCTTGCCTTACATCCTTTCTTTACCTTTATCTGCAGTAAAAGGATGCACACTATAAGAAAATTGCTTAGTAAGTAGATACCTATCTCACAAAACATGCAATCGATATAAAACAAGCTATTGGTCAAAGAATGCTTGCTTTTAGACATATGTACTGAAAATGATATACTACATGAATAGGCTCTGTTGGTGCCGGAAGCACCATATCAAACCTTGTTTTGATATTGGCAAAGGGTTCAAAGTTAAGTATTATTGGTGATCTAACAATGTTAATTAAGTGTGCAGGAAAAGTCCTAGGTACACTAGGCACTAAATCCACCTAAGACCTGACCGAGGGTTAGGCACTAAGTCCTGGTTCATGGAATTGGGCACTAAGTCCTGGCCGAGGGCTGGGCACCGAAGACCTGGTGAGTAAAGCTAGGCACTAAGTCCTGGTCGCGGACTGGGCATGAAGACCTGGTGAGTAATGCTGGGCAAAAGTCCAACCGGAGGAGCCGGTTGGCAAAATGGTAAATTCTCCCGAGAGGAGGAGATGAGGGCGCGTTCCCTGTGGAGGGAACATTAGGCGTCGGTTCGACCTAGGGTTCCATTTGGGAGACCCAAAGTCAGAACCAAGACAGCTTAGGTTGTAAATAATGTTTAATATATATTGTATATTTGCTTCTTGTGTTTGGAACTAACCCTAGTTGCAGGAAATGAAGGGACTGTGTTTCTGTAGCTCAGGCACCTCATTGGAAGGAGGCGCCTGTATAGATACAGGCGCCCCAGTGCAAGGCCAAACCAAGACCATCGAAGCAAACTGCCACGAAAGTCTTTGGACCAATTCAAGCTAGGCGCCTGTGTTAACACAGGCGCCCCAGTCAGCTCAGGCGCCTCAATGATGGGGATAAGCGCTGACCGAGCCTGCGGATTAGAGTTCGCGTAGGAGAGGTCACGTGGAGGCGCCCCCTTCAACACAGGCGCCCAAGAGACCACTATAAAAGGGGGTTCACACCCAAGGCTTCAACACAACTCGCTCAATTCACTCTCAACACTTTCGCTCAAGCGCTATGCCTCGACAAGCTCCGAACTAGCTATTCAAGCGCTAACGACGACCCGCTGCTCCGAAATTCCATCCACTCCGGTCGTCGGTAAAAGCTGTCATTTCTTAAGTGTTGTAATTCTCTTTTTCGATTCTATATCTGTACTCGAAACTATAATCATTTCTACGAATATAGAATTGCCCAACGTAAACAGTTAAGGACCGTGAGCCTTGGAGTACGAGTCGGCCGCAACTCCGAACCAAGTAAAACAAACTGTGTTAGCGACTTTATTTTACTCTTTTCCGCTGCGTAATTTCTCTAACTGTCCGAAAATTTTCAGATCGATATTCACCCACCCTCTATCGATTTACTCCGATCCAACAGGCTCATGAATTCACATGTACAAATGCTTGCATTTGAAAACTTTGCTTGAACTGGAAAATACTTAACATGCTTAAAATAAATGCATGCTTTTGTAAACTTGAAACTTTTATATTCTTATACTTCTTATACGTCAAAATAATAATCATCCTTTCTTGGACCCAGCATAGTACCAATGCGTGCATCCCTAATAGGTTTCGGGATAGTTAGCCACCGAACCCTACTAGAGCGTCTACTAGGCTTGCCTAGATCTTGTGGGCCTTGGACCGGTACATGCCAAAAAGACCTTGGCCTTTCGAAATAATATACTTAAACTTGTACTCTTGCTTGTATTTAAAATGCATAACTTAGCATATCTTTTGCACTTAAAAAATAATGTTCCCAAAACTTATTTTAAAACACATCCAGACCTTGGTCTTATACTTACATAAAAGCTTAGTCCTAGAACTCGTTCTAGGACTTAGTAAGACCTCGGTCTTACTCAGAACTTTTATCAAACACCTTGCGTGTCATAATCCCAAAACTTATTTTGGGGCAAATCAAGACCTTGGTCTTGCTATACTAAGATCACAAACACCAAAAAGACATAGAATCATGTTAAGAAATTATTCGAGAACTACTTTTACTGCATGTGAGTGATCTACTTACATCCTTATGCTTAGAACTCACTATACCAAACGTAGGATTCTCTTCCTTGCGCGATTCGCCAACCGTTGGCACTAGGAGAGAAACCCTAATTCCTCTTGGCAAGAACCCTAGTCTCCTTTATCTTTGTTTTTCGGCAGGGAAGAAGGAGGATGAGAAAACCCTTGGTTTTCTCTCCTTCGTATCCTTTATCTTGTTGGGACCGGGTGCATGTTGACATGGATACGGGTTCGTAATTTTAAAATTTAATTACGTGCAGCGGAAGGTTTAGCATAAATAATTTCTCAAATTATTTTAACCACGTATCTAGCATGCAGCCTTATGTTGTGGAGACATGATCATACATTTAAAATTTTGCAGAAAGTAAACTAATTTACTTAATACCTCGCGTAACTCGTAGAAAGGAACGAAATCCAACCGTAGCGTCCCTTGGAAGCTCCGCCTCTATTCGCGTCCACGCCGAGTTTTCTTCGGGATGACTTCGCAAAGCCACGAGTTTCGTGCCGACAAGAACTACTAGATACTCCAAAGGCACGACAAGAATACCAAGAGAGAGATGAAAAACTAACCACCAAATGAAGAACGGAATCAAGATTCTGGGAGGAGGGAAGGAGTCGCGCCCGCTTCTTCTTCTTCTTCGGCTTCTTCTTGGTGGTGGAAGCTCACAGCAAAGGGGAAGGGCTCTAGGGCCGGCGGCACTAGAAGAGGGAGAGGGAGAGAAGGAGAGGGAGAGAGGCTAGACAAGAATCCTTGATCTCTTGGATTAATTTCCAAGCCTTGCCTTGGTACCTTTATATAGTAGCCTCTTAATCGCCAAGTCTCCTCTTAACAGAATAAATTTTTCATAAGAAATTTATCTTATAAATTTTTTAATGAATTATTCCGTTATGCCAAGTTTTTATTATAACTTTATTTATAATAAAAACAACCATGTCTCCCCTTTTATTATGGAAAGAAATTTCTTTATATAAATTTCTTTATATAAATTTCTTTATCATGGTAAATCAATCCATTATTGATTTTATAAAATAAAATAAACCATTCCAAGGTTTATTTTAATTTTCATGATAAATAAATCTCTTTATATATATTTCTTTATATAAATTTCTTTATACAAATTTTATAAGACAAACAACGCGCGGTTTATTTTATAAATTTGAACCAAACAATTTGGTTCTTCCCTCATATTGTGGCCGGCCAAACAAAGAGGGTGGGGACCCTCTTTGGCCGGCCAAACCCCAGCCACGATCTCACGAATTAAACACATTTAATTCGTTCAATAAGTCTTTAAAAGACTTAGCCATTTTATGCTTCCGATGCGTCTCTGAAAAATTCAGATTCGACTTATCTCTCTTGATCGGAAAATCCAATTTTCAACTCGTTTTAAATCCCTCGGACTACTCGTAGTGCGTGTGACTAAATAGGCTTTCGATTTATGTTGGTCGTCTATAATTAACCAATTATAGAACGATCATGAGTGGCACCTAGTAGTACATCATGATCCCCAATTAATCGAAAGATCAACGGTTGACCTCAGAAACTATTCTGAAACCCTTCAGCAGCTTTAATGAATCGTGCCTCATTCCCTTCACCATCTTATACCCACTTGGTTCAGGACACGGTCTATGTGTGTCAGTCCCCACTAGGCTGACTACCTCACACCTAGCCCAAGTAATGTCTTTCTCATCCAACGGATTCTAATTACTCTCATGTTTCTTAGAGATTCATACTCGGATCATGTTATGCTCTGGCCAGAGGCTTCGAGTAACAATCCGACGATACGCCTTGGGTATACATCTCCTCGCAAGGAGTGGTGAATCCTTTGTAGGCTATTCAAACATCTTCGGGCACTTCGGGTTATACCTAATCATCCTGGATCCACACCTCCTTGGAGATGCTTGCTTAAGATGTCAAAGTATAAGTTTTCATGACCAAGATGACTTGAACACCGCAAGTCAAAGGAACATCGCTCTTAAGCTGCAGTAAGAACTTTCATTGACATATCTATATGTAGATTACCATATGAAGTTTTACAGCTAGTCACTCCAATGAACTAGTTCCCTTAACTAGCATTCATGTTTATCTCCAGACATCCCAATGTCACCAGCTAGTGAGAATCAGCTGATTAGAGAATAACCCATGCTAGTCTCAACAGAATTGATAGTGTCTGTATCTGTCAATTCATCGACTAGGGACAATTTCAATACTTCACAATTGCACATGTAGAGATAATCACTAGTTGTGAATTCATCACAAATTCTCTCATGCTGTGAATTGTATTGCAGACACTCAATAAATGAGTTTATGATCTCAATAAAATACATGAACATGTATACTCAAATAGTGAATATTCATTTATTAAAGTAAATGATTACAATCATAAGGCGATTGCCTTAGGACACTTCTCTCATATTACTAACAAACTCCCACCTGGCCTAATGCCAATCGCTACGGTATCCAATACCACAGGCTCTAACATGACCCTCAAACTTGCTTTGATGCAAGGCCTTAGTTAAAGGATCCGCTAAATTCCTTTCAGTGGGAATTTTCTCAATTTGTATATCATTCCTACTTATAATCTCTCTGATCAGATAATAGCGGCGAAGCACGTGTTTGGATCGCTGATGAGACCTTGGTTCCTTTGCTTGTGCAATAGCTCCATTGTTGTCGTACTAAACCGGTATTGCTTCATCAATGGTTGGAACCACACAAAGTTCTGAGACAAACTTCTTGATCCAGACTGCTTCCTTTGCTGCTTCCGAAACTGCAATATATTCCGCTTCCGTGGTAGAATCCGCTACGGTGTCTTGTTTGGAACTTTTCCAACTTATTGCGCCTCCATTCAAGATAAATACGTATCCAGACTGAGATTTGGAGTCGTCCTTATCTGTCTGGAAACTGGCATCTGTATACCCACGTATTACCATATCTCCTTCTCTATATATTAGGAACACATCCTTAGTTCTTCTTAAGTACTTAAGGATTGTCTTGACAGCCGCCCAATGATCCATTCCTGGATCAGACTGGTATCTGCTCATGACGCTCAGAGCATACGATACATCGGGCCTAGTACATAACATAGCATACATGATAGATCCTATCGCGGATGCATAAGGAATCTTATTCATGCAAATCCTCTCGTCTTCTGTGCGTGGACACATAGACTTTGAAAGGTTGATCCCATGCCTGATGGGAAGGTAACCTTTCTTGGATTCCGACATGCTAAACCATTTTAGCACTCGGTCTATATATGTAGACTGCGAAAGACCAAGCAACCGTTTTGATCTATCTCTATAGATTCTAATCCCAAGGATATAGGTTGCTTCTCCCAGGTCTTTCATGGAGAAAGTTTTGGACAACCAAATTTTAACCGACTGTAAGACTGATATATCGCTTCCTATAAGTAATATGTCATCGATATATAATACTAGGAATACGACTGCACTCCCACTAACCTTCTTGTACATACAAGGTTCGTCAGGATTTTGTGAGAAATCAAACTCTTTGATTGTCTCATCAAAATGGATGTTCCAGCTCCTGGATGCTTGCTTCAGTCCATATATGGATCGTCGAAGCTTGCATATTTTGGTTTTATCAACCGATGTGAAACCTTCTGGTTGTATCATGTATACATCCTCAAGCAGGTTTCCATTAAGGAATGCTGTTTTCACATCCATTTGCCATATCTCATAATCATAATGAGCTTCTATGGCCAGGAGCATCCGAATGGATTTAAGCATAGCTACTGGCAAATAGATTTCGTCATAATCAATTCCTTGTTTCTGACGATATCCTTTTGCCACTAATCTAGCCTTAAAGGTAATAACATTACCTTCCATGTCGATTTTCTTCTTGAAAACCCACTTGCACCCTATGGGCTTAATCCCTTCAGGTGGGTTAACCAAGTCCCATACTTGATTTTCGTACATGGAATCCATTTCTGACTTCATGGCTTCAAGTCATTTGTCCCTTTCTGAACTTTTCAGAACATCTTCATAACTGATAGGTTCGTCATCGCTTATGAGTAACACGTCGTTCGATTCACTTATGAGAAATCCGTATCTCTCTGGAATATTGCATGTCCTATCAGACCTACGAAGAGGTGGTGTTGTTTTAGGTTCAACTGATAGCTCATCATTATGAGTTATCGGTTGTGGGTCTAGACTAGGTGTCTCTGTAATGTCTATTGGGGTTTCTTGAACTTCATCAAGTTCAATGCCACTCCCACTGTTTTCTTATAAAAGAAATTCTTTTTTCAGAAATACAGCATGCCTTGAAACAAACACCTTTTGTTCCAAGGGATGATAGAATTGGTAACCCTTTGTTTCCTTAGGGTATCCAATAAATAGACATTTATCAGACTTAGCATCCAATTTGTCTGATACAGTCCTCTTCACATAAGCAGGACAACCCTATATCTTAAGGTGAGTTAAGTGAGGTTTCTTACTATTCCACGTCTCATATGGAGTAGTAGAGACTACCTTAGTCGGGACTCTATTTAGCAAGTAAACAGCTGTCTTAAGTGCATAGCCCCAAAAGGATTTTGGAAGGATTGCATAATTCATCATGGATCTAACCATGTCCATCAAGGTTCGGTTATGCCTCTCAGATACACCATGATGCTGTGGTGTATATGGCGGAGTCCATTGAGACAATATCCTATTGTCCCTAAGATAATCTTGAAACTCTTGACTCAAGTATTCACCACCCCGATCGGATCGAAGTATCTTAATACTTTTGCCAAGCTGTTTCTCTACTTCATTTCTGAACTCTTTGAATTTCTCAAAAGCTTCAGATTTGTGTTTCATCAAGAACACATACCCGAATCGTGAGTGATCATCGATAAAGGTAATGAAGTAGCTATAGCCTCCTTGTGCAAGAGTTGACATTGGTCCACATACATCAGTATGTATTAGACCAAGCAATTCTCCCACTGGATTACCTATTTCGGAAAAGGGTAATTTGGCCATCTTGTCTTTTAAGCATGATTCGCATGTATCAAATGAACCGGGTTCAAATGATTCCAGAATTCCACATCGGTGTAATTTGGTCATGCGTTTCTTACTTACATGGCCAAGACGATAATGCCATGTGTAAGAGTCTATTCGATTATCTATTCGAGCATGTTTGTTGCTGACTTCGATATTGAAAACGTCATCGGATAAATCTAACGTGTAGATACCATTGCACAAAGTTCCGGTCCCATAAAGAACACCATTTAAAGTTATGTAACAACAATTGTTACTAAAAGTTAAATGATAACCCTTTTCATTCAAGCATGAAATAGATACAATGTTCATTATTAACGAAGGAACAAAATAACAATTATCCAACTCTAAGACAAGTCCAGTAGGGAGCTTTAGCAAATATGTTCCGATGGCAACAACAGCAATCTTTGCTCCATTTCCAACTCTCAAATTCGCTTCTCCCTTGACGAGTCTTCTTCTATTCCTTAGCCCCTGTATGTCATTAAATATATGTGAGCTGCACCCAGTATCAAGTACCCAGGTGGTTGAGGAAATAGAGTGAAATTCAATAACGAAGATACCTGAAGAGGATGGGGCATCGGATGCCTTCTTCTTCAAGGACTCAAGATAAACCTTGCAGTTTCTTCGCCAGTGACCCTCCTTGCAACAGTGATGACAAGTGCCTTTTGGGGTCTTTTTGGCCTTTTTCTTCCTTCCCTTATTTTGTTCTTTGGGCTTCCTCTTAGAACCTTTCTTTGAGGAACCAACTAACAGTATCGTCTTCTGATCCTACTTTACAGAAGGCTCTACAGTCTTCAGCAGGTTGAGCAACTCAGGAAACTGGTTTGGAGTCGCATCTTCAGGAGGACGGTTGGGAAGTTGTTCTTCAAGGACATAAGCAAGCTTTTCTGCCTTGAGGACTATCCTCAGGTTTCTAAGCCAGTCCATGAAGTTTGGCCCAGTCAGCTTATTGGTGTCCAAAATGGAACGCAAATTCAGAGAAGACATGATCGAGTGATTATCCTAGAAATACAAATTGAGCTTATGTGAGAAGAATGATAAAGAATGCATCAACATACATTAATTAAATCCTATTTATTTTTTGAATTGAATAACCCTTTTTATCAATTTGGGAGATCATAGGAACATCTCCAAATAGGTTGATATCCAACCATAGATAAGAACAACCATGGCTGTGGCCATCAAGTTATTCTTAGCTATGAAGGTAGGTAATTATACCGATTACATATCACATATATGTAACTATCGCTTTATGCTATCAACTAATTGAATGTTTGCATAAATCATTGGGTTGTTAACTCATTAACAAGTATGCAACAATATACATAGTACCCAACTGCACCTCTCTTTACATCGACCTTGGCTGTGGCACAACAAATCGATGCTCCAAGCTTAAGTCTGAGCCATTAATCAAGAAATAGTTTTAATATGGTTGGAGCTCATTCAACCGTTTAGTCAGGCTTGGATGTGTCCAACAACCAAAACTAAGGATTGACCTCTGACTCCAACTATATTAATCATAAACTAATTTCATGGTTTGAACATGTTGAGGTTCAGGCTGGGCATGGATGTGTCCATCAACCCAAACGAGAAACAAAACTCCGGTTCTAACCATATTAATGGAAGGTGTTAGCCTTAATATTTTGTAAGGGGTTTTGGGTCTCATCCTTTCTTTTCTAAGCACATTCATGACATATAATTATGTTATGTACTAACGATTTCCTTAATAAAGTATGAATGTGACTTAATTTATCAAGTCTCATCAATTGAATTATGAACCGGATTTCCTAATTCTAATTTCATACTTTATTCAAGGAATTGTTTTGGGAAACAATTTCCTAAATTGTCATAATCAATTTCGGAATTAATATATTTAAGACTTTGATTTCTCTAAATCAAATCTTATTAAATTAAGAGACAGATTCCCTTAATTCAACCACATATTATTTTCATGAAAATCTTATTTAAGAAAACTCTATAGGAAACCATTTTCCTAATTAATTTTGGAGACAACAATATGTAAGAGCATCACCTCTTAAATCAAATGAGGAAATCATCGTTTGAGAATCACCTCAAAATTTCCAAGATTTGATTACATATTTTATTTATGGATTTATTAATTACAACAAAATATTTTCTTTGGGTGGCTCCCCGAGGCTCAGATACCCAAAAAAAAGGAGTTTGTTGTAAATCTAATTTGGTCCGCTCCCCGAGGCGTACCCAAATTAAACATGACAATTTTATTCAAAATTAGGAAATTAAATTACAACAACTAACTTTAAATTGGACGGCTCCCCGAGGCTCAATCCAAAATAAAAAATTTTGTTGATAATTTAAAACCAATTCGAATTTAATTGTCAATTAATGATCCATAAATTTGTCTAGACTTTCTTTGAAAGAAAGTGCCCAAAATTGCGAGATTTCCTAATAGGTTTTCAGAATAATTGTAAGTTTCTGGTACAAAGAAAACTTACATATTTCCGAAATTGGAAAATTTCCAAAATAGGAAATTTCCAAAATTGGAAAGTTTCCAAAAATGGGAAGTTTTCACAATTATCATAAAATTTTAGAAACTAGGATATTTCAAAAGTTTGCGAAATTTCATGAGGATTTCCAAACTTTGAAATTCCAAAATCTAAAATTTATCATAATTGGAAAGTTTCCATAATTAGAAAATTTTCCAAAATTGAGATCATGACAAAGTTTTCCGCAAAATAATTATATGATTATGTCGAACACTAACCGGCTCTGATACCACTGTTGGGACCGGGTGTTGACATTGATACGGGTTCGTAATTTTAAAATTTAATTACGTGCAGCGGAAGGTTTAGCATAAATAATTTCTTAAATTATTTTAACCACGTATCTAGCATGCAACCTTATGTTGTGGAGAGACGATCATACATTTAAAATTTTGCAGAAAGTAAACTAATTTACTTAATACCTCGCGTAACTCGTAGAAAGGGACGAGATCCAACCGTAGCGTCCCTTGGAAGCTCCGCCTCTATTCGCGTCCTCTCCGAGTTTTCTTCGGGATGACTTCGCAAAGCCACGAGTTTCGTGTCGACAAGAACTACTAGATTCTCCAAAGGCACGACAAGAATACCAAGAGAGAGATGAAAAACTAACCACCAAACGAAGAACGGAATCAAGATTCTGGGAGGAGGGAAGGAGTCGCGCCCGCTTCTTCTTCAGCTTCTTCATGGTGGTGGAAGCTCACGGCAAAGGGGAAGGGCTCTAGGGCCGGCGGCACTAGAAGAGGGAGAGGGAGAGAAGGAGAGGGAGAGAGGCTAGGCAAGAATGCTTGATCTCTTGGATTAATTTCCAAGCCTTGCCTTGGTACCTTTATATAGTAGCCTCTTAATCGCCAAGTCTCCTCTTAACCGAATAAATTTTTCATAAGAAATTTATCTTATAAATTTTTTAATGAATTATTCCTTTATGCCAAGTTTTTATTATAACTTTATTTATAATAAAAACAACCATGTCTCCCCTTTTATTATGGAAAGAAATTTCTTTATATAAATTTCTTTATACAAATTTCTTTATCATGGTAAATCAATCCATTATTGATTTTATAAAATAAAATAAACCATTCCAAGGTTTATTTTAATTTCCATGATAAATAAATCTCTTTATATAAATTTCTTTATACAAATTTTATAAGACAAACCACGCGCGGTTTATTTTATAAATTTGAACCAAACAATTTGGTTCTTCCCTCTTATTGTGGCCGGGCAAACAAGGCCGGCTAAACCCAAGCCACGATCTCACGAATTAAACTCATTTAATTCGTTCAATAAGTCTTTAAATGACTTAGCCATTTTATGCTTCCGATGCGTCTCTGAAAAATTCAGATTCGACTTATCTCTCTTGATCAGAAAATCCAATTTTCAACTCGTTTTAAATCCCTTGGACTACTCGTAGTGTGTGTGACTAAATATGCTTTCGATTTATGTTGGCCGTCTATAATTAACCAATTATAGAACGATCATGAGTGGCACCTAGTAGTACATCATGATCCCCAATTAATCGAAAGATCAACGGTTGACCTCAGAAACTATTCTGAAACCCTTCAGCAGCTTTAATGAATCGTGCCTCATTCCCTTCACCATCTTATACCCACTTGGTTCAGGACACGGTCTATGTGTGTCAGTCCCCACTAGGCTGACTACGTCACACCTAGCCCAAGTAATGTCTTTCTCATCCAACGGATTCTAATTACTCTCATGTTTCTTAGAGATTCATACTCGGAACATGTTATGCTCTGGCCAGAGGCTTCGAGTAAAAATCTGATGATACGCCTTGGGTATACATCTCCTCGCAAGGAGTGGTGAATCCTTTGTAGGCTGTTCAAACATCTTCGGGCACTTCGGCTTATACCTAATCATCCTGGGTCTACACCTCCTTGGAGATGCTTGCTTAAGATGTCATAGTATAAGTTTTCATGACCAAGATGACTTGAACTCCACAAGTCAAAGGAACATCGCACTTAAGCTGCAGTAAGAACTTTCATTGACATATCTATATGTAGATTACCATATGAAGTTTTACAGCTAGTCACTCCAATGAACTAGTTCCCTTAACTAGCATTCATGTTTATCTCCGGACATTCCAATGTCACCAGCCAGTGAGAATCAGCTGATTAGAGAATAACCCATTCTAGTCTTAACAGAATTGATAGTGTCCATATCTGTCAATTCATCGACTAGGGACAATTTCAATACTTCATAATTGCACATGTAGAGATAATCACTAGTTGTGAATTCATCACAAATTCTCTCATGCTGTGAATTGTATTGCGGACACTCAGTAAATGAGTTTAAGATCTCAATCAAATACATGAACATGTATACTCAAATAGTGAATATTCATTTATTAAAGTAAATGATTACAATCATAAGGCGATTGCCTTAGGACACTTCTCTCATATTACTAACATATCTACTAAGTGGAAGTTGAAGCATCTTCCATAAAGGACGCTTACTATTACTTATCTAATATTGATTCCATTTTCCATTGTAATGTTTTGCCACCACCTAATGGAAACTTAAACCTAAGCTAAATGGGAAGTCTTTGGTTCGAGCTTTGGCTCTGACCCTGTTTTACAAATATTTTTATATTTCTTTTTTATTTTGGAAAAATTCTAGAAAATTTCCGGGCATTACAACGACTGTGCCATATAACCTTCAACGTGAGTTAGACATTTGGCACGACCGAGGGTGTAGCTTTCGGGGAGAGGCACGCGACCATGCCATTTGGCATGTCCAATCCCACATGGCCATATGAGGTCACATGACCCTGATTGCCACTCTGGCTCCATATCCATTTTGCTACTTCTCATTTCGTTTCCACTCCATATCGCATCGTATCAATCAAAATAAACAAGAAGCAGATCTCCGAACAATGAGAAGAAAAAGTAATAAAGTCATACAAAAATAGGGTGCACTAAATTAGATTATTCTCATGAAATACAAGTAGATTTGCCTTAAACAACCAATAAAATCATATATACTTTGTAAGTACCCCTGGATGGTTTTGATGTGATCAACCGATTTGAGTTAGGTCCTGGTGTGTTTAATTCCTCTGCTAAGGGTGCATGAGCTTAAGTATGGTGGAAGTCGAGCATAAGACGTAGTGGACGAGAAGGATTGTGTGGGGAAGTGAGCCGACGGGCTCGGTACAATCCGAGGGATGCAGAAGCTACGGAAGAGTACACCGGTGAATCGAGAAGGACATATGCGACGCCCGAGGGACGAGAAGCCGGGAGGAAGCACACTCGAGGGTCGAAAGGCCGGAGTCGGGTTCGGGTGAGCCTAATTCCGATTGGCCAGAAATCACCCAGAAGACGAAGAACCAAAAGACTAGTCAGTTTGACCAAGTCAAACCAGGCGCCCGAAAAAAGGGGGATTTATTTGATGCTAAGAGGAATCGAACCCGAAACCTCAACTAACACATGTCTCTATGGTTACCATTTGGGATAGTAGGGAAAGTCAATGAGTTGCTGCCGATGTTACCACTTGGAGATCACAACAGCGATGTCTCAAGCAGAAGATAAAGTTTTAATTTTATCTCTTAAAGGATAATACCTTATGCTTTAATCAAATCCAATGGATGCAGTTTTATCCCATCCAAGAACAACTGTCCAAATTACATCCATGGATCAACGACCAAGAGAAAATTCATCAACAATCCATATTTATTCACTTAGCCTATAAATAGGCTTAGAGTTTTAGCTTGAAAACTAAATTCATTGACTTGCAAAATCTTTTAACTATAGTGCGCTGTTGTTGTAAGGCTTCTCCACTATAAGGAGATTTTTATTGTGCATCTACTGCATTGGAAGCAACGTTCTTAATTGCGACCAAGTTGTATTTTTTAAAGATGAGTGCCTTCCATTTTAATTTTTTTGATCGTCTATTCACCCCCTCTAGCCGGTCCAACCCGATCCAACAAGTGGTATCAGAGCCAAGGTTGCCGCAGAAGGACTAACTGCCGACTGCAGCAATTTCGAGAAAATGGTTGGATCCGTAATCTATCCGCTGAAGTTTGAGGGGGAGTTCGTGATGTGGAAGCACCAAATGCAGGTATTTTTTAAAACTGATATTGAACTGCTACTAATTATGAAAAATAACTTTTTAGTTCCTAAAGACAACAATGGCAAGGATCACGAAATAGAGTCGTGGACCAAGAAGGAGCAAGCGGACTTTGTAGCAAATGACAAAGTTGAATTTCATCTGCTAGCCATTATTCCCGCACAAGAAGTCAACCGCATCGGGAATTACAACGTGGCAAAAGAGCTCTGGGAAAAATTCCTGGAATTGCATGAAGGTACCTTAGAGGCACTAAAGGTCACCTGGGACGAGTCCTCGTCAGAAGAGTTGGAAGGTCAAAAATACGTGGAACATGCGCTGATGGCAAATTATCATGAAGGGAGCACTGATGAAGGGGGAGAGATGTCAGAAGAAAGTGATGACGCAGGAAGAACCTTGCTTTTTGAAAGTGACCCGGTAAGTGATGCTTGTTTTATTCCTCATGATCAGTTGTATGCAGGAGTTAAAGCCTTGCTCAAATCTAATGGTACATTGGAAAAAGAAATTTTGAAATTAAAAAAATGAATTAGCACTTACATCCTCTTCTGAAATTTTGAAAAATGAAAATAATAATTTGAAAAATTTAGTGCAAAAATTAGAACTTAATATTGCATATTTATGCCAAAAAAAATAGTTTTCCTGATAATCTAAATTGGTATTTTAAAAACCATAAGGATCAATTTAAAAAGGTGCTCAAAAGCTATATTCCGCCTATGTTTTTAATTAATCCTGTAGATAGAAACTTATTTTGTGTTCCTAAATTTGTATTAAACAGATAATTTTTTTTACAAAAATTATTTCTTTTTTATGCATAATTATGTTGTCCATCTACTGAGAATTTTTCAAAACTTTTCAAATATTTTTTGTTTTATGATTTTTCACTCGAAATTTGAAATTAAAATTTTAAAAATAGATAAATAATTTATTTTCATAGATCCAATTTTGCTTAATTCATATATAGTGGAAAGAACTCGTTATAATTTTTCGAAGCATTATTTTTGATTTTTTTAATTTTTTTTAAAAAAATTCAAAAATTTTGTTCTTCTTTCCTATGTTTTCCCATTTTTTGATGTGATCAAAGGGAGAGCAATAGGGTTATGTTAAGAGGCAGACATTTGATTTACTCTAAATTTAAGTTTTTTCTACTTACATTGTTTACATTATTATGCATGTTTTTTTATTTTGTTTACCTTAACTCGGATTGATGCATATCAAAAAGGGAGAAATTGTAAGTACCCCTGGATGGTTTTGTTGTGATCAACCGATTTAAGTTAGGTCCTGGTGTGTTTAATCCCTCTGCTAAGTGTGCAGGAGCTTAGGTACGAAGGAAGTCGAGCGTAAGACATAGTGGACGAGAAGGATTGTGCGGGGAAGTGAGCTAACGGGCTCGGTACAATCCGAGGGACGCGGAAGCTGTCGAAGAGTAATCCGGTGGATCGAGAAGGACGTACGTGACGCCTGAGGGACGGGAAATCAGGAGGAAGCACGCTCGAGGGGCGAAAGGCCTAGATTTATTTGTTGCTATGAGAAATCGAACCCGAAACCTCAACCTACATATGTCTCTATGGTTACCATTTGGATAGCGGGCAAAGTCAATGAGTTACTGCCGATGTTACCACTTGGAGATCACAACAGCGATGTCTTAAGCAGAAGATAAAGTTTTAATTTTATCTCTTAAAAGATAATACCTTATCCTTTAATCAGATCTAATGGATGTAGTTTTATCCCATCCAAGATCAACCGTCCAGATTACATCCATGGATCAACGACCAAAAGAAAAGTCATCAACAATCAACAATCTAGATTTATTCTCTTAGGCTATAAATAGACTTAGAGTTTTAGCTTTAAAACTCAATTCATTGACTTGCAAAATCTCTTAAGTCTAGTGCGCTGTTGTTATAAGGCTTCTCCGCCATAAGGAGATTTTTATTGAGCGTCCACTGCCTTGGAAACAACATTCTTAGTTGCGGCCAAATTTTTTTTAAAGATGAGTGCCTTCCATTTTAATTTTTTTACTGTCTATTCACCCCCTCTAGCCGGTCCAACCCGATCCAACATAATCTATCAACATAATTGAACAATAAATCTAGATCATAAAGTCCTGGATGCGTGACCACTGACAGAGTCTGATTCTAAGTTTTGAATAAAAAGTTAGGACCCTTTGAATTTCAAAGGGTAATATTCTTACAAAACAGAGTTAGCATAATAGATAAAATCCTGCAAAATAGAATTAGCATAATAAATAAAAATATGCATGAGTAAAGATAATAAGGACAGTCTTGATCTTAACTTAGAAACTCTATTGGTTTCTTCAGTTGGATCAACGTCTACGGATTGCCCCTACCTAGACACGACCTCACTACACTCCCTCCAGGAGTTTACCTCAACTTACCTGCTAAATATCAGATCCTCAAGACCTATTTGGACATTACCCACTCAACATCGAATTTGCATGCTAGGGCATCCAGTTGATTCGATATCAGGTCCTCCAGACCTATCGAATCCACCTGCCAGATGTCAGGTCCATTTGACCTATTTGGACTTCATGCCTGGTTTTCATGATCTACTTGTTGGGGATCGATGGACCGGCTAGAGGGGGGTGAATAGCCCATTTCCCCCAATGCGTCGTTTCTTCCGACAAGTGTTAGCATGCGCAAGTGAAAATTTAAACTATAAATAAAAACAATGCTAACACAAACCGTTTACATAGTTCGGAGATAAGACTTCTACTCCACAGCTGTCTGTAATGTGCACGATCCCTATCCGTCGGTGGATTAGTCCCCGGAAGAACTCCGGTTAGCTCATGTTGCTCCTTGTGGGTGGAGAAACCTCACTATAACCTTGACAATCTCCTGAGCATAAAGACTACTAATTGGCCTTTAACCCAAGCCAATTTCGTTAACCCTACCAGTCAAACCGAGCTCGCTTAAATAGAGCTGGTGGTTGAACTAGCCGTTACCAGTCTACTGGTGCCAACACTAGTCGACTGCTCCCAGCTGAATTCGAACCTTATAGGCCCAACGTTCGAATTCCAGCCGACACCAGTTGACTGCATAGAAGATTAGTCGACTGATCTTTCTGTGAACTCCATCAGTCGACTGATCCCATACCAGTCGACTGACCAAACCCTAATCCTTGGGTATCCCTTCCCGAGTACAATTCTCTCACACTCGGACCCTCATGACTCAGCTGACTTTTCCATTGCAACTTTGACCTGTTGCCTTCAAACCTTCTTCGACTTTGGCTCTCGTCCCTCGGATGCATACAAGCCCGTAGCTCGTCCTCATGTCATCCTTCGAGTATGCCTCGAAGTGTGGATCCCTCAGCTCATCTTCCTGCCTTGTCCACAGTCCCTCGGATGCATACAAGCCCATGCCTCGTCTCCTCATGCAATCCTTCACTGGACCCGAAGCTATCCAGCTAAGTCTATATGTATCCTGCAAACCTGCACACTCAAATACACATATCAAACACAAGGGTAAACCTAACTTAAACCCTTTGCCCAAACATCAAAACACATGGTCCCATGGACTATAGATCGCTTCAATAATCTTCCCCTTTTTGATGTTTGGTAATACGTTTAAGTAAGGGAAAACAAATAGCAAATAACAAATACTAATCAATATTTGGACTTACATTGCCAAGGCATCACCTTGGACTTATACCGCTAATGCATATGCAATCATGTAATTTAATCATGCACGGATCCTATCACAAGGCATCCCCACACCTAAACTCCCCAATGAGTTAGGATTTTCATCAACAAGGGCTTTTAAAGAACCTCTCCAAGGCTCCCCCTACATTGGACTTGTAAGGCTTTTTAAGAACCTATCACAAAGTTCCCCGTTTGCCAATAAATGAGCAATAATGCTCCCCCTTCACCTAAGCTCCCCCTTGACCTAGGATTTTTGTGAAAGCGTGTTTGGTTTCCCACTTAAACCTAACACTTCTCCCCCTTTTCCACACCTCAAAATGGCTCCAACAATATCCCAATTATTGGATCTTTTAACCTCTAATGACTATAAACATTGTGTATTAACCCCCCATAAGATTATACACAAGTTTACACTCATTTGGACACATTCAGACTTTATTGAAAATAATTTTAGCCTCTATCAGTCGACTGGGACAGTTACTAGTCGACTGACCTAGTCGAAAAACCAACCTCATAGAATTATTAGTCGTTTGCCGTTTGCACCAATCGACTGATACTCTGGTATCAACCTATTTCATCATTTTGACCCAAATTCAGAAATGCACTAGAAATTTCACAAATTTTCTCAAATTTTATGGAGAAGTTTGTGATACCCGTGTCAACTTGGGAAAAATACATTCAAAAATGTATCTATCACCAATCCCAAGATTGACATAAAACCCAAAACTATCTAAATGGTTCAATTGAACCTTGACTTAAAGTCCTAGTTTTGGTCTCCTCTTGATATATCTGCCCATACCAAACCACAATGCATCTCTAGCATTGGTTTATATGACATCTATACATCAAAAACTAATTTTCATGGAATATGACTCCAATGGCATATTTTCATCCATGACACTCAATTCCAATGTGCGAAATCCCTAGGATTGAGACTCAAATCTGTTTCCAAATCCTTTGGCACACTCCATGGTCCATCTAGACTTCCGGAAGGAATCCTGCCAAGATCCATTGATCATGGGTCCCAACTTGGCTCCTAGAGCTCCCCCTTGAGCTCTTAGCTTTAGCCACCTCCATAGGTGACTTATCTATAATCACAAGGTAACACCGGTGTACCTCCGGTGATTTTTAGCCTACAAACCTAACCTTCTTAATCATGGACACTATGTCCTTGGTTAAGTTTTTCTTTTTCCCTTTAAATGGCTTTCCCTTGCTATTCTTTGGCTTCCCCTTCCTATAGTCATATGACATCCTTGCATATGACTTTTTCCATAACATTGGAGAATTTAGATCGGTATCCGAACCCCGATCTATCATTGTTGGATTTTTTTGCTACCCAACACCATTCCTAAACCCTTAGATCCAATAGTGAATCTATCTAAGATTTTCTCTACTTTCTCAAGCTTTGGCCTCAAAGCTTGATTTTCCCTTTCTAGGTTTCTAAACCTAGAATCGATATGTCCAGCTTGGATATTCCAAAACCTACCCATTCTAGGAATGTGTCTCCCCTTCTTGGGATTAATGTCTTGGTCCTTAGGTCTAATGGTTTTAGGTTTATCATGATGCATGAATTGCTTAGGGTTATGATCTACATTGTTAACCCTACTCCTATCATGATATTTAAAACCATAATTATGCTTGGATAGATAAGAAAAATTTTTCTTGACATGAATGGAAGAATTTGAATTAATTTTTAAATTAGGGATTACCTCCCTTACCCATGTAGCTCCCTCTTGATGTGAGCTCTTCTTCTTCTCCTTCTTCTCCCATTTCCTCAAATGCTCCAACTTCTTGAATTCTCTTTTCCTTGAGCATTTGGTGTGGTAATGTCATAGCTCAGCACATGTAAAGCACCTAATGTACTTCTTCTCTTCTTAGCTCCATCCCTACAACTCATGTTAATTTTCAAATTAATTGAATTGAGTTTAGGGTTTATCTCATTTTTCTTACCCTTTGGACACTTGTACTTGTAGTGTCCCTTTTCATTGTACCCAAAGCAAATGATGTGGTCTTTGACTTTGCTTTGGTGGAGGTGGAGTCTTCTTCTTGCTCCGGTATTGGGGATGGTCTCTGCTCCCTCTCAATCATTGAAGTTGAGACTTTTTCTATTTCTTCCTTACTTGAGGATGTGGACTGTTCATCCTCAATTCCCAATTCACTTGAGGAGGTGGATGTCACTTCTTCTTTCTCCTCCTCTTTAGATGTTGAGCTCCTTTCCTCATCCGATTGATCATTCTCTTCCTCTTGGACCATTAAGCCCATTTCCTTGGGCTCTTCTTCTTTTTCTACTCGTGTAGGGTTTTCATAAAGCATCAACATCTTACTCCATAGTTCATGGATATTTTTATATTCACCTACATGGCTAATCACATCGATAGGCAAAGCATTAAGTAAAATCGAAATTACCTTATCATTTACTTTCGATTGTGTTTGTTGCTCCTTAGTCCAATAGCGTGGTCGGAGCTTTTTCCCACTTTTTCTTTTGGGGCTTTAAATAGTTCTTTGAGCGCGATCATTAGATCCCAATACATGTCGAACCAAGTCATTGCCCGCAACCTCTAATAGTCGATGCTCTTGCGGTCATAGGGAGGTAGAACGTTGATGTCATCTCCTAATCTTTCTTCGACCGCCATTTCCTCTAGCTCTTTGCTCTGCCGGCATTAGTCCGTAGACAAGCGACCTTGGCTCTGATACTACTTGTTGGGGATCAATGGACCGGCTAGAGGGGGTGAATAGCCTATTGCCCCCAATATATCATTTCATCCTACAAGTGTTAGTGTGCGCAAGCGGAAATACAAACTACAAATGAAAACAATCGCTAACACAAACCATTTATGTGATTCGGAGCTAAGGCTCCTACTCCACGACTGTTCGTAAAGTGGACGATCCCTATCCGTCAGTGGATTAGTCCCCGGAAGACCTCCGGCTAGCTCGTGCTGCTCCTTGTGAGTGGAGAAACCTCACCACAACCTTGACAACATTCCTGAGCACAAAGACTACTAATTGGCCTTTAACTAAAGCCAATTTCGTTAACCCTAGCCAGCCAAACCGAGATCCCATAAATCGAGCTCGTGGTTGAACTAGTCGTTACCAGTCGATTGGTGCCAACACCAGTTGACTACTCCCAGCTGAATTTGAATGTTACAGTCCCAACGTTTGAATTCCAGCCAACACTAGTCGACTACACAGAAGATCAGTCGACTGATCCCATACCAATCGACTGCCCAAACCCTAGGGTTTCCCTTCCCGAGTATAATTCTCTCACACTCAACCCCCCACGACTCAGCTGACTATTCCTTTGCATCTTTGACCTATTATCTTCAAGTCTTCTTCGACTTTGGCTCTCGTCCCTCGGATACATACAAGCCCGCAACTCATCCTTCGTGTATGCCTTGAAGTGCACTTCCCTCGGCTCATCGTTCCTGCCTTATCCACGGTCCCTCGGATGCATACAAACCAACAACTCGTCTCCTCATGCAATCCTTCACCGGACCCGAAGCCATCCAGCTAAGTCTATGTGTATCTTGTAAACCTGCACACTCAAATACATATATCAAACACAAGGGTAAACCAAACCTAAACCCTTTGCCCAAACATCAAAACACATAGTCCCATGGACCATAGATTGCTTCAACACTGCTGAGACGTCCCTTTCCTACTATCGGGTCTAGCTTGTTAGTAGGAGGCCTAAAGTCAATTATGTGATGATTAATTAGGGACTTTTGTATCTTATTATATTATTAATAAAGGCAAAGTTTGGTTATTATACTTACTTTATATTTGTGCCAAATAACTAAGTATAATAATGTCGTTGGGTAGTAGGTTCTTATCTACATCATATCGATTGGTTGAATCGATAGTGAGATGATGTAGAGAATACTACAGTAATCTATTCCTGTCAAGCATTAATATTTAGGGACTATATTAATGCATGGAGACTACCATGTAGGTCAATTGATGACTTAAGCTCACAAGTCATGGATATGCGATATCAAGTTGGCACATGGGTATACATTAGAGAATGTGTACTGAATTGACCCGTCATGAGAAAGTTTCATAGATTATCATATGAGTGTCATAAACTTTCTTATGTGACTATTAGTATGAATAGTCCTTAGATCTGAAGTCACTACAATTCCCTACATAAGGAATTATGTACTTTGGTATCGTCAAACGTTACCCGTAATAGGGTGAAATATAAAGGCTATCACTGGGTACGTAATGAATTATTTGGAGGGATATGAGTGATGTAGATGAGATCTATCCTCCCATATGATGCGAGTGATATCTGTGGACCCCTTGATCGAGTATGACTATTAAAATGTATAGTCATGCTCAAATGAGTCAATATGAGATATTGAGCTCATTTGTTTGAGTGAGTCTATTTGGGGATCACGAAACACATAGATTAATATCAAGGATGACACAGTTTATGCCTTATTGGTCAATCTAAATATCGAGGATAGAAGTACAAGGTCATACATTGTCATAGTCACGAAGGTTAAGACGGATCTCGACTTTCTCGTCACTTAGGTAGTAATAATGCATTACTAGATGTCGCTCATTGCTTATGTGTCTAAAGTGGTTTAGATATATTGCTAACATTACGAGAACCTATTGGGCACACACTAACGACACGACACTTTGGAGATTAATTGATCTTAGTTTGACTATGATTTGATCTAAATTGGATTAATTGAGTTAGACTCATTTAGATTAGACTCAATCATATTTGAATGAGATATTAATTTATTAAAATGTTTAATGAATTAATAATAGAGCAAGATGAATGATTTTCTCTTCATTGGATGAAGAGAAGGCGAATAGTCAAAAATGTGAAACATGTGTTTGATTGGTTTTATTGGCTTAAATGTGGGGAAGCTAAAGAGACAAAAAAATTCTTCATATTCATGAGATGAATATAAAAGAGTTCTTCTAGCATTTTGGATGTGAGTTATTCATTTTTCTTCGTCTCTTCCTCCTCTTCTCCCACTTTGGTCGAAATCCATCTTTAGGGTTCTTGGTGTTTTTGTGAACTACCTTACGTTGCTAGCACAACTAAGGTAGTTCTTGTTCGAAGTTGAGATATTGAGTTTGTGTGGATATGCATAGAGATATAGACACTTGAACGTGCAAGAGATCCGGTGTACCTTAGACGAGCGGGATAAGCGAAGGGCACACTCTAAAGGTATATATTTTAGATAGATCTATTAGATAGATGAACTTCGTACGAGTTTTCTTTTGCATGGATTGCTGATGAGATCCTTTTTCCATTGCGAATTTTTATTATCATGTGTCATGGGATACCCTACACAGTTGACCTACTAAAAATTTCCAAGTTAAGCCTTTTGTACACTTGATCAATTCATCAGTTAATAACAAAACATAACTTGAGCCTTTGACAACATCAAAACATAAGATCGATTATGGTGCTCTCCACGCCAACAATCTCCCTCTTTCTGATGTTTGGCAGCCTAGTTCAAAGTTAAGTTTAAAAAAAACATGATAATTAAATAACTTGAAATAACTCCCCCCTAAGTTAAACTCTCTCTTGAATTTAATATCTCTCACACATTGACATACAATAAAAATTAGGGTCATTGTAATTTTCTATGTAACAAATTAAAAGTAATTTTGAGACAAAATTTTAAAAAATTTGCTAAGCAAAAATAACACCAATTTTAAAAAAAAATGAATTAAAGTTAAATTACATATTTTCAAGTGAAAATATCTATCAAGATAATTTTTTGCAAGATATGACTAAAAGAATAAGTTTTGAAAATCATTTTTCAAAAAAAAAATCTAAGTGAAAATTAATTTTTAAAATAGTTTTTCTAAGTAAGAAAAAAACTTTCATAAGTAAACAAAAGTTTGATAATGATATTTTCAAAAACAAAGTCAAAAATATTTTTCAAGTTATAAACAACTGGAATTTTAGGTCTATGTATAGATAATATTTGAAAATATAATTTGTTTTAAAATAATTTTGAAAACAATTTTTGAAAATAGTTATTAAGTATTTTTGAATATTTTTAAAGGCAAAAGTTTTGAAACATAAGAATAAAATAATTTTCAAAACTATTTTCCAAAGGATTTTCAAAATATTTTTCAAAAGAATTTTTCTAATATTTTTCAAACATAATTACAAATATTTCTATTTTGAAATATTTTGAAAAATAATATTTGAAGATAATATTTTCTTAACATAATTTTGAAAATATTTTCTAAATCATGATTTTGAAGAATATTTTCAAAGGAATGTGGAAACTATTTTCAATCTCTATTGAAGATAAAATATTTAAATATATTTTTGAACCCCTTTTAAAAATGTGTCATTCAATAAGATCTCCCCCTTAACGTAACATTTCCTTAGGAGATCTTTCTTAATCACAAGGAACACATTCTTATATGTCTAGGGGTTGTAGAGTTCATGGTTGATCTTAAAGGATTATCAAGAAGGAGTTTATGAGGTAAGCTTCGAGGCTATGGTGAGTCATAAAGGATATCATTAAAGTAGCCACGTGCCTATGATAACTTCCCATAAATGACCAACCCAAAAAACTTAATACTAAATTTTAGTCTAACTAGCTCATGTTTGACTGGGATAACTTCGGCTAGATCCACTATGTATAGTGCACCAGCTAGAAGACATATGATTCAGCCTAGACATGTATTCGACAAAGTTTCCTTAACCTTTATCATCCCATTCATTTCAATGCTATGTTGTCAAGGTTGGTTTTAACCCTTTTCATTTCTAACCATTATAAGTAACAATTTAAACTAAGCATGCATTTTTAAAATAGTAAATCAAATAATCATGCATTTATTAAGAAAAAAATTATTTTTTCTATTAGCTCCTCTGAATCATTACCTTGATATGGTCTATCTAGATAAAAGATTTGATCCTTGGAGACCTAATATTGATTTGGTTCATTTTGGTTAAGTAAACATATTTTAGGAATCCATGCTTGGACTTGTTTTCTAACATTTTGACTAAATAAAGACATATAAGATTTGTTGTTTGAGTTAGCTATGTATCCGAGTCCAGATTTGTTGTACACAGCTCGTTGGGACCCAAACATCATATTCATACACCTCAAACCCACGTTGAACTTTTTCAATAATTTCTTGAGTCCCTCCACTTGACCTTTTAAGGTGAATTTTCTTCCTTATGTCTTGCAACATGAGTTACAATTCCCTCTTGAACACAATTAGTTGAGGGATTCAAGTTGACTTGCTCTTTTTAAGGTGGTTAACTTTCTTAAGTAGCAGGTTGACCTGGTTCTCAAATTTAGGCAACATTTTAAATAAATATTTAATTATTTTAAGTATTTGAAATTCTGAAAGTGAAGTTACCTAATCTAGTCATTTTGAAACAAATATGGATCCATGGCTAGACTCAGGCTCAGACTTGGACTCTAAATCAGTCTCAGACTCGAATTCAGATTTGGACTCTTCTTTCTTTTCCATTAGTGCTAAGTGACTTGACCACATTGGTTCTTCCACATCCATGTCCGACTCTTCTAGGATGATTCGTTGACCAAAGTTTTATTGTTAGAAAAATTATTGAAATTAAGACTCATTTTCGTTACTTTTGAAGCTAAGGTTTCCTCATCAATGTCTACCAACTTATGCAATAAGCCCTTAGTGCTTTCAAAGGGTCCAACTCGGTAGAGTTCTTCATCTGTCAATCCACATTGGAGAGTGTGTGGCATGAGTGTCAACTTGACCTTGCTTTTAATGTCAGAGGTCCACCTTTCCATATCTAGAGGTTCTCCGAATTCGTCGATCGAAAGTGTAAAACCTTTCTTGATGATGATCCACAAGTTGATCTCCAGTTTTAGAAATTGCTCCAACCATCCATTCCATAGATGGAATATGTCATTGAAGAGTGGTGGACGAGAGGTACTAAAACCTTCTTGTTGATTCATCGACATACATGCAAAACAATATCAAATAAAAGCAATATCTAAGACTTTTGTCTTGCAATGAGTAGTGCGAGATAAGAAAAATATGAAAAGAAATTATTTGAAAGAAAAGATTATAAAAACAGCTAGAAAGACTGTTAAGTATTTTCAGGCTGACCTTGATCTGATACCAATTGTTGGATAATAGTAGACAAGAGAGGGGGGGGGGTGAATCTCATTTATTTAAATTCTTTATTTTCGTCTTCATAAAACTGAATCTAAGTATAGTAGTAGCGAAAAAAGTAAACACAATGACACAATTAGTTTTACTTGGTTCATAGCCCACGACTATTACCCCAAGGCCCGGGATCCTTGATCACTTCCGATAGACAATCCACTATAGTTCTTTTCTCCAAAACCTTTCAGCGAAAAGTAAACTCGTACAAAAGAAGAAGGATGCTAGTAACACTCTATTATCTCCTTTGAATGACTTGCAAGTACAAGTAATAAAATATACCAACAATGAGATCTAAGCTTTTGAGTAGGATGTTGGTGAGCCTTCCGGCGTCGTAGTAGCAAAACTTGCACAAGCAGAGGATGTAGAAATAGAATGTAGCAAGAGTGATGTGTGATAATTGGCTCAGTCCTTGAGGCCATCATTAACAGGTATCATTAAGTCGATTGAAAATTCATTCGGTCGACTGATCCTATCTGTCGATTGAACCTTCTATCCGTTGACTGAACTGTTGGACCTTGGATGGCTAGAGAGGGGGGGGGGGTGAATGTAGCTAGACACCAAAACTTTGCACTTATCAAAATTTCTGCGACTCAAAGATTAGTAGCACAGCGGAAGCCAAAGAAAACAGAGTATGCAGAAATAAAACCTAGCTAAGCACAAATGCAAAACGCTAACAAGAGGATTTACAAGGTTCAGGGATAACTTGCCCCTACTCCTTGGCGTGCCCTTAAGGTGGGCGATCCCTTAATCGTCGGCAGATCAAGCCCCGGTGAACACCGGATAAAATGCAACCTCCTTCTCGGTGGAGTAACCTCTCCACAGCGTTTCAACAAGGATAAATGTTTAAGCACAATGAAACACAAGAAAGATCTTACTTAGCACTTAGGACAGCAAGAACTCAGACAAACTTCTCCCGAGCTCCACTCAGCGCAGATCTCACGCAAGAATCCCCTTCTTTGTGTCTTCTCGCTGATGGACTCACCAAGCTTTCTGACTCTTCTTCCCAATGCTCAAGTAACAGATGGTTGCTTCAAAGATCGCAGTTGCTTTCTCAAGATGATGGAACAGATTGCACAAGCACACAAGATGTCGCAGAGTAGTATATTCAATTGCTAAGGCTCCTTTGCCACCAAGTGCTTAAGTCCTAGCTCACCGATCACCAGGTCACCATCTCCCTGCAGCCTCCAGCTGCTCACCTGCCAAAGCCAGCTACCACTGAGCTCTCCCTGGACTCCCTGAGCTTCCCTCAGCTAAGCTCCAGTCAGTAGCTCCGGCCGTTGCAACCTAAGATGGCAAATGGACAAACCTGCTCCAAGGAAAGACCTCCTTTGACTCTTCTTGAGTGTTTGAATCCATCCCTGTCACCTGCACACTCAATCAGAGGTTTAGCAAATGAAATCAAACTTATATCAGTAATAGCAGAGAAGATCAAAGTGACATCAGTAGCGTATCAGTGAAAGCAAGCACGATCAGAGCTTCTAACTGTAACGCCCGCTTTTTTTTTCTAGTAGACCATCATAAAGCGGCGTTACGTTAACATACTTAGGCATGTAGACATCATAATGCAGCGGAAAACTTTAAACTTACACCTACATGCACTTACTACCATTCCTACCATCATAACATGGAAACTTGGCATATTAACTTTATACTTAGCATCATATCATACTTAGCATCATGCCATATTTTAGCATCATATCATACTTAGCATCATGTCATACATTAGCATCATGTCATAGATTCATATTCACGTACTTAGTAGTAAAGGTAGAGTTCTATCATAAGACAAACAACCATATGGTCTCTTGGCCAAGTCACTATCACACACATTCTGCAATGCCCTCCTGCTGCTTCCTTTTTATCCCCTTGCGTGATCTGCGGTATAAGAAAATAAGACTATAAGCACACAGGCTTAGTAAGACTCTTTTCTACCCACTAAAACCATCCGTCACTTAATCATAAACATATGAAACATTAGCATACTTAATGCATTACTTAGATCGTCATCCTTATCATCACTTAGCATTCATTCGACATGTCATGGACATGGCTTCATCATATTCATAGCATGACATAAACATAACCATAAACATTCATGTATGGCATCATACTTGACATAAACATAAACATCGTAAACATTCATAGCATGGCATAAACATAAACATCATAAATATTCATAGCATGGCATAAACACAATCCATAAACATCGTAAACATTCATAGCATGGCATAAACATAAACATCATAAATATTCATAGTATGGCATAAACACAATCCATAAACATCGTAACATTCATAGCATGGCATAATACTTGGCATGGACATAAAATCATGGCATAACCTAATTAAAATCATGGCATCCTATACTAGCATGAGCATAAATACAATAATGGCATTCTAACATAACATAAGCATAATTAAATCATGGCATCCTAAACTAACATGAACATAAATAGAAGCATGACATCCTAACTTAGCATAAACATAATCAAAGCATGGCATTCTAAACTAGCATAAAATCATGGCATCCTAAACTAACATGAACATAAGTAAAATCATGGCATAAAATCATGGCATTAACATAGATAAATCATGGCATAAAAATCATGGCATAAACATAAATAAATCATGGCATAAAAATCATGGCATAAACATAAATAAATCATGGCATAAACATAAATAAATCATGGCATAACCATCCTTTTCATGAACATACTTTTCATAACATAATGCATAACATGAATGGATGCATGTAGCAACTGTGCATATATATATATAAAGATGCTTAATCTTTAAAACATACTTTTAAATCATCATCATAACATCATTGGGCCCTGGCTTGTACCACATTCATTCATCATATGCGCGCATCCCTATGTAAATACGAGGTAGCTAATCTCGACCTACTAGGGTAAGGACAGCATCATCGGTAGTCCCGAACCGTAAGGACAGCATCATCGGTAGTCCCGAACCGTGGACAGCATCATCGGTAGTCCAGAACCGTGGACCTTACTTAGGTCCAGTACAAGCCCATAAAATAAAATAAAATACTTTGCATGCTTCATCATTCATAAGTCATTCATGGCATACTATCATAACATAACTTGTTACGGCTCGGCCCGTCTACCGGCCCATTTACCGGTCCTTATGACCGTCGTACCGTCGACCATCGACCGTGCCGTTTAGCATATTCATTCATTCATCATACTTAACCTTCATTCATCATTTTCATTCTTATCATGCATAACCATGGCATATCATTCATAAACATGACATATCATTCATAACATGGCATATCATCCATAAACATGGCATATCATTCGTAAACATGGCATATCATTCGTAAATATGGCATATCATTCATAACATGGCATATCATTCATAACATAGCATATCATTCATAAACATAAATCACATCTTACCATAGGGCCATTGGGACCCTTACTTGAAATAAATCTTAACTTTTACCCTATTACCCCTTATATGGCCGAAACTTGTGGAGTCCCATGGCCGTGTGAAAATTCACACAATCGCCATCCATCATCCTTATATCATGGCAACACATAAACATAAGTTGAGGTTAAAGACTCAACCCTAACCCTTGGGTCCTTGGGGTTGGCCGAACCAAATGGGGCCTATAGGGTACCCCAAAAATTCCCAAAATTTATACTTAATCTCTACACATCATGAGGGAACATTAAATGACATTATCCTGATTTTTAACATATTTTTAGACATTTAAAACATGGTGGCCGAAACCCTTGAACTTAAGGTTCTGGGTTTTGCTTCTTTCATGTTGGCCGAAACATATGGGGCCTCTAGGGTATCCCAAAAATTCCCAAAAATTATAATTAATGTCTAAAAATCATAATGGAACATTAAATGACATTATCATGATTTTTAACATATTTTTAGACATTTAAAACATGGTGGCCGAAACCCTTGAACTTAAGGTTCTGGGTTTTGCTTCTTTCATGTTGGCCGAAACATATGGGGCCTCTAGGGTATCCCAAAAATTCCCAAAAATTATACTTAATGTCTAAACATCATAAGGGAACATTAAATGACATTATCATGATTTTTAACATATTTTTAGACATTTAAAACATGGTGGCCGAAACCCTTGAACTTAAGGTTCTGGGTTTTGCTTCTTTCATGTTGGCCGAAACATATGGGGCCTCTAGGGTATCCCAAAAATTCCCAAAAATTATACTTAATGTCTAAACATTATAAGGGAACATTAAATGACATTATCATGATTTTTAACATATTTTTATACATTTAAAACATGGTGGCCGAAACCCTTGAACTTAAGGTTCTGGGTTTTGCTTCTTTCATGTTGGCCGAAACATATGGGGCCTCTAGGGTATCCCAAAAATTCCCAAAAATTTTACTTAACTTCTAAAAATCATAAGGGAACACTAAATAATATTATCATGATTTTTAACATATTTTTAGATCTTTAAAACATGCTGGCCGAAACCCTTGAACTTAAAGTTCTGGGTTTTGCTTCCTTCATGTTGGCCGAAACTCTAGGGTGTCCTAGAGTACTCTAAAAATTCCCAAAAATTTTACTTAACTTCTAAACATCATAAGGGAACACTAAATAACATTATCATGATTTTTAACATATTTTTAGACCTTTAAAACATGCTGGCCGAAACCCTTGAACTTAAGGACCTTGGTTTTTCTTTCCTTTCAACATCACATCCAAAAACTAACCCATATATCATGCTAAAAATCATGGAAATCATAGATAACTATTATACCACAGGTGAGGGAGTCTTACCTTAGATTTCTTGATTTTTAGACCTTGGATGGAAAGAAGGAAGAAGACTTGACCACACCTAGCCCTTGGAAACTTGAGAAGACCTTAGATCTTGGAGGATGAGACTTTTTGTGAAGTTTTCTCAAGGGAGAAGTCCTCCTTGAGTACTCGGCAAGAATGGAGAAGGAAGAGAGAAGCAAATGCAATTTATGGCATGAAGAATGAAACTCCCAAACCCCTTTATTAATCAACCATTAAAGTGGTGAATGAAGAGTTTTCCATGGCTCTTCATCTTCTTCTACCATTTAACCACCATTCACTCCGTTTCCTCACATGATTTCCTTGTTAGGTGAGTTGGTTAAAGCATTCTTGGTTGTACAAGAGGTCCAAGCTTCAATCCTTGGCCCTTGCACCTTTATTTTTATTTTATTTTTATTTTATTTAATCCTTTTTCTTATTTTCGAAATTTCCCTTTTATTTCGAAAATTCTCCAAAAATCACCCATAATTATGCCAATATTCCCAATTAAAATCCTTTTATATTTATATAAATTTTACCCAATTAATACCCATTTTTGGAGCCCATTTAAGGCCCATTAGTACCCTTTTCCCCAATTTAAATGGGAAAACATGGATTTTCTAGGCCCAAGTTTGCATTAATATTCCTTGGTCCCTTGGAAAATTATCTAAACATGCTTAATATTTTAATAAAATATTAAGAGAATTTTCCGGGTCGTTACACTAACAGCGCGTTTGAATTAAAGTGATCGGTCACTGGACCGATCAGGACTATCCCAGACCGATCAGGACTATCCCAGACCGATCAGGCTCCAACCTGATCGGTCCACAGTGAGAAACTTGGGATTCCAAGCTCGTATGATCGGTCACCATGACCGGTCACCAGATCGGTCACCAAAACGATCCGGAAATCAGCTTGCCACAATCCCGCCTGGAATCCTCTGGGTGATCGGTCACCAGACCGATTAGGCCGATCCCACACCGATCAGGCTCCAGCCCGATCGGTCAGGGTGAGAAACCTTGCGACAGTTGATCATTCAGCTTGATCGGTCACGGTTTCTCCCTGATCAATCACCAGACCGATCAGGAGCAGATCAGTGAGGTTCCCAAAAACCTACTGGATGCTCCCTGATCGGTCACCGGACCGATCAGGAGCAGAGCAGCAGGGGAACTCAACCCACTTGTGGGCTCCCTGATCGGTCACCGGACCGATCAGGATCTGTGCAGTGAGTGAAACACATACTCCCTGATCGGTTACCAGACCGATCAGTCATCACTGGATCGGTCACCAGACCGATCCAGGGGCTCCAACCTAGCCCTCCAAGTTGGGACTTTTCACCTAACCCTCCAAGTTGGGACTTTTCACCTAACCCTCCAAGTTAGGACTTTTCACCTAGCCCTCCAAGCTAGGACTTTTCACCCCAACCTTCCAAGTTAGGACTTTTCCATACCTAGCCCTCCAAGCTAGGATTTTCCACACCTATCCCTCCAAGTTGGGACATTTCACTTAACCCTCCAAGTTAGGACTTTTCACCTAGCCCTCCAAGCTAGGACTTTTTACCCAACCCTCCAAGTTAGTGTTGGTGCAAGTTGCATCAATGATGTTCTTCTTTATGTGTTTTAATGTTTGACAATGTACTTAAGCCAGTAATATGTTGAACAGACAAAGGGGAGCGAAGGAGAAGTAACCTAAGCCTGAGAAAAGTCCTAGTTAAGCTAGGCATGGAAACCCTAAGACCTAGCGAAGGGCTGCTAGGCTCTGGCGAAGGGCTGCCAGAACGAAAAAGACCTAGCGAAGGGCTGCTAGGCTCTGGCGAAGGGTTGCCAGAAAGAAAAGACCTAGCGAAGGGCTGCTAGGCACCTGACGAAGGGTTGTCAGGGGAACAAGTCCTAGCGAAGGGCTGCTAGGCACCTAACGAAGGGCTGTCAGGGAAACAAGACCTAGCGAAGGGCTGCTAGGCACCAAGCGAAGGGATGCTTGGTATCTAAGACCTAGCGAAGGGCGGCTAGGCAAAAGTCCACTCGAAGGACCGGGCGGCAACCGTCTCCTGAAAGGAGTAGGTGAAGGGCGCGTTCCCGGGGATGGGAACTTGTGCCGGTTCGACCTAGGGTTTCGTGCAAATCCGAAGTCCGAACCAAGTCCTTAAGGCTAACATCACATGTATCTATGCTTTGTGTTTGTGTATCTTGCAGGTATCAAGAACCGGAGACAAAGCAGGTAAACTAGACAAAAATTGGTGTTGCAGGCTTTAAGGGGGGCGCCCCCAGGCAGTAGTAAAGAAGCAGGTTTCGTAAAGCAGGGTGACAGGTGTCAACCGGGGCGCCCGGAGCGTCCGGGGCGCCCGGATTAGCAGCTGTTTTGTTGTTTCGAAGCCAGAACACAGGATAAGCCTCCACGGGGGCGCCCGAAGCATCCGGGGCGCCCTGGTCAAAGGTCTTATCCCCTGCGACGAGGTAGGCGCAAGGATAAGCTTTGACCGAGTCTTCCGGGGCGCCCCCGTCGACCAGGGCGCCCCCAGGAGGGCTATAAAAGGGGCTTCGACCCCTCTTCTTCGAACACACTTCCTAACTTTGAATCTGTTCATTCCGACTGACGACAACGCGCTAAAGACGAGGTTCTGCGACCGGGAGACTCCAGGAGGAAGTGCGCGGCACTTCGGAGGTCCAGATCGGCCGAGCTTCACATCTTTGTTTGGTTTGCAATTAATTTACAACATTACTTTTCTATACTTCTGTTTGTAAAAATTGCACTGTAAGTCGGGTTTCTCCGCCTCCGGAAATTCTGGAAAGGAGACTACTAGTGGACTCAACGCCGAGTACATAGGCCTTGGACGTACTGACCCTGGGGGGTTGGGAACCAAGTAAATAAACCTGCCGTGTCCCCTGTTTTGCTTTCTTTTATTTTATTTTTATGTTTCCGCTGCACTAACGCTCTGAGTCCAGAAGTCTTACGAAAGTCTTACGAAGTTTTTGACGGTCGATATTCACCCCCCCTCTATCGACGGCACCGGTCCAACAGTTAGGACTTTTCCACACCTAGCCCTCCAAGCTAGGATTTTATCAAACCTAGTCCCACTAGGACTTTTCCACACCTAGCCCTCCACACCATGACTTAAACCCAATCATAATTATAATCATCAACATCAACCTAAACTAAAATCGATGTTAATACCAAAACAACAATCAGGGTCAGACTGCATCAACATGAACCACACTCCCTTCCTTGTTATTGTCGATTAGATCTAACGGATCAAGGTGGACCGGCAAGAGGGGGTGAATTGTTGTGTAAAATAAAATAGATCTTTTGTGCGGATCACAAAGAATTCAGATTAGTTGAAACAATAAATAAAATGAATATAAACTAATTAAACTAGTAAAAGGATAAGACAAAGAAATTTACTTGGTTGCAACCTTGGTGGATCAGTCCACCAACTGAAATTTAATGTGATCGAACGGATCACCGTTCGATCTGGTAGCGCCCAGACCGATTAGGCTCAGGCTTGATCGGACTGGACTGGTCCTGATCGGTCGGGGTGACCGATCAAGCAGGCTCCTGATCGATCGGCTGATCAATCAGGAAGCGATTTGGAGGTTTTTCCTTGAGCCCCCTGATCGGTCTGTGGACAGATCCCCATAGGATGCCAGATCGGTCCGGGGACCGATCCAGACCAACATAGTGGGTTTTGACAATTTTTTGGAGAGGAACTAGATCGGTCCATTGGACCGATCAGACATACTCCTGATCGGTTCGGTGACCAATCAGGATTCCTGAAATTCCTGATACGATCTGAAACTTTCAGTTTCAGACTTTCAAGTGATTTTTGACAAGATCTGATGAGAGTTTATCGATATTGAAAGTTGTCTCTTGACTAAAATTGATCCCTGAACAAGGATCAAAGGTCCTTATGGGTGTAACAATCACTTTGCTCCACTCAAGTGGAGTCAAACTCAATCAACAAACATTCATGCAAATTTAGACATGATTGTATCAAATTCAAGTTTCCAATCAAGTTTCCTTGATTGGAATGTCCAAGTATGATCATGGAGCCAAGTACACATGTGTTATGCATTGGTTTTTCCCATACTTGGTCACCGAAGTGATTTTTATCTCGTCAACCAAATTTCTCAAGGGATGTAATGACATTTCAAGAAATTTAGTTGATCCTAACATCTCACCCCATATCTAGCAAACAAAAACATTTTGTTGAACCTTATAGTTTGTGTGAGATGTCCCCAAGTTACCCAATTGATTTCCCCAACAATTTCGAAATGATCATCAAGGGTTTTGAATGCATTTTGATGTCTATGAAGCGCGACACATTCCCAACTTCCTTCTTAAGAAGCTAAACTCATTTTCGGGGAGTGGTTTAGTGAAGATGTCCGCTAGATTCGATTTGGACTCTACATATGAGAGTACAACGTCTCCTCTAGCAACATGCTCCCTAATGAAGTGGTGACACACTTCAATATGTTTAGTCCTAGAGTGATGGACCGGATTCTTTGTTAGGTTAATTGTGATAATGTTGTCACACAACACTTTCACACCCTTGCAACTTAATCCATAGTCCTCTAAAGTATGAATCATCCATAACAATTGCGATATGCTCTCTCCCATAGCAATATATTCTGCCTCGGTCGTGGAGAGAGCAACACAATGTTGCTTCCGACTTGACCAACTAACTAGAGATGATCCTAAAAATTAGCAACACCCACTAGTACTTTTCTGATCCAACTTACATCCAGCGTAGTTGGAATCGGTATAGCCAATTAGGTCAAATGATTCGGTACCGGGGGTACCATAGACCAACTCCTAATGTGCCTTTAAGATATCTCAAAATTCTCTTAACAGCAACCAAGTGAGATTCCTTGGCACAAACTTGATATCTAGCGCACATACCCACAGCGAAAAGTATATCAGATCGACTGGTTGTGAGGTATAGCAGACTGCCTATCATGCTTCGATATTGAGTCAAATCAGCAGGTTTACCACTCTCATCATTGTCTAATCTTGTGTTTGTAGCCATGGGAGTGGTTACCTCTTTTGAGTCACTCATGTTGAATTTTCGAAGCATCTCTTGAGTATATTTTGATTGGTGCACATGGATCCCATCTCGGTTTGTTTGATTTCAAGTCCAAGGAAGAAAGTCAACTCTCCCACTAGACTCATTTCAAATTCACTCTCCATGTGTCCAATGAATTAATTTAAATAACCCTTGTTGTTTGAGCCACAAATAATGTCATCGACATATACTTGGGCTACAAATATATTGTCACCATCTCTTCGTAGAAATAGTGTAGGGTCTATTTGGCCTCCAACAAAACCTTTTTCAATTAAAAATATTGACAACCGCTCATACCAAGCTCGGGGTGTTGTTTAAGGCCGTAGAGTGCCTTTTTGAGCTTGAATACATGGTTTGGAAATTCGGAACTTTCAAACCCCGGAGGTTGTTTGACATAGACCTCTTCTCTAATTAAACCATTCAGAAAGACCGATTTGACATCCATTTGATACTTAACTTAGGTTTGGTCACAAAACTTTAGAGTTAAGTTGGGAGAACTTAACTTAGGATTAGCTATAAGGATTGAAATTTGGGAGAAAGCATAGGTTAAGGGGGAGGTTGCCTCTTGTGTGTTATGCTTGAATTTCAATTGCTTTTGCTATTGTTTTTGCTATATGTTTATCTAACTTAACATATTGTCACACATCAAAAAGGGGGAGATTGTTGGGGCAATCGGCCCTGAGATGATCTGGAGGATCATGATATTTTGATGAGTGGGCAATATGGTTAAATTAGGATTTGTGGTATTCTCACATGTGTACATGAGTGTGCAGGTGTACAGGTATGCATGCACTTGGTTGATGTCTTCAGGTGAAGGATGACATGGAGGTAAGCTGAAGGCTTACATGCCCATCCGAGGGACCATTGATAGCGGAGATGATGAGCCGAGGGACACAGACTTCGAGGCGTACGTGAAGGGTGGCATAGAGGCAAGCTGGAGGCTTGCGTGCGCATCCGAGGGACGAGGGCCAAAGATGAAGAGGGCGTGAAGGCAACAGTCAAGACTGCTGGTGAAGAGTCAACTAGGTTGAGAGAGGTTGAGTATGGGTGCATGTACTCAGGGGCTAAGCCAGGAGGGTTTGAGTGGGAAAGAGACTTATACTCGGGAGTGAAACCCTAGGCTTAGGTGTGTCCCAGTCGACTGGCCCAGGGGCAGTCGACTTGTGCTGACTGGAACAGCTGAGAGATTCGAACGTTGTACTGCAACGGTCAAATCTGAGTGTGACCAGTCGACTACCCCAGGGGCAGTCGACTGGTAAGCGACTGTTTCAGATTCGAACCCTATTTAAAGGGGCTCGTTTTCTCCTATCATTCTTGACGAAACTTGCTTGGGTAAAGTATGTTAGTAGTCTACTGTGATCAGAGAGCGTTCAAGGTGTTGTGGTGAGGTTTCTCCACCCACAAGGAGCAACAGACCTTGCCGGAGGTTATCCGGGGGTTGATCCACCGACGGATTCTTGGATTAGTCACCCGATCGGGGTGGATACCAAGTAAATCGAGGTGTTAGCAGTGTTTTATTCCTTATTTACTTTGCATATTATTGTTTCCGCTGTGCTAACCACTTTGTAGAGATTAAAACGATGAAGAGGTGCTATTCACCCCCCCCTCTAGCACACCATAAACGATCCTTCAGTTGGTATCAGAGCGAGGACCGCTCTTGATCGGACTAACCGCCGAGGGAGCACTTGTGAGAGGATAAGGGCCATGAAAAATAAGTTGGGTGACGATATCAACTCACCGCCATCATATGAGCATGAAAATTTTGACTATTGGAGAGATAGAATGAAGATGTGGCTCGGGATGGATTGGGAGTGTAGAATGACCATTGAAGACCCATTCGAAATCCCCAAGGACAAGCATGGCAAAAGGCTTCGCCCTAGATATTGGACAAGTGAACAACAAGAACAAGCTAGGGCCAATGAGAAGGAAATAAATATTTTGATTAATATGTTGCCTAACTATATTTTGAGTGATATAGGGAAATATTCAAATGCATGCGAATTGTGGAATAAGTTGGAAGAAATTCATAAGAATCCTACATCAACTCAAAGAGTGGGAGAGTTTGAGGAAATCGACTCAAGTATTGAAGAAGATGAAAAAGGAGTTGAATTGTCAAGAGAAGTGGAAGAAGTAAGTGGAGAAGCACCGATTCCAATCGAAGAAGAAGAAGAAATGACAACTTCAAGTGTTGAGGGGGAGGAGAGACCCTCATCCTCAAGAGGGCAAGAGACGACTTCCATCTCCATCAAAGCTAAGTCAAGAGAGAATATTATATGTTTTGGTTGTAATAAAAAGGGGCACTACAAGGACAAGTATCCACTAGGTAAAAAGGAGGTAATTCCTAATCCCAAATTCATTCAATTTAAATCTAATATGGGTTGTAGGAATGAGGAAGTTCAAAACAAAAGAAAGAGGATTCGGTGTTTCACATGCAGGGAGCTTAGGCATTATCATACAAAATGTCCAAGAAGTAAAGAGCTCAAGAAGATGGAGCACCTTAGGAAATGGGAGAAAGAAGAAAGAAAGAGGAGCACTCATCAAGGGGGAGCGCCAAGGGTAAGGAAGGTACCCTCTAACCTTACTCATGCTTCAAACTTTTCAATGAACGCTCAAAATGTTTGTTTGAATGATAGAATTAATAATAGTTGTGTGCCCATGCATGTTTTTGGTTTTAAATATCACGATAGAAGTAGAAACAATTTTGTATACCAAAACACCAAGAATTCTAGAAATTCTAGAGCTAAGGACCAAGGCATAAACCCTAAGGAAAAAGGGAAGATGTCCAGACAAATAATTGGAGGTAGAAATGATCAAATTAGCTCTAGTGATCCTAAGGTTAGGAAGTTAGAAAAGGAAAATCAAGTTTTAAGAGCAAAACTTGATGAGTTGGAAAGAAACCTTGGTAGAGTAATTCAAGGGTCCAAGGAATTGAACATGATATCAAAAGGCCAAAATTATAAGAATGGTAGGCCGGGTTTAGGATATCATTCTAGGAGGGCTAACGTCAATAAGGTATCATATTCAAGGATGCCTTACAACTATGGTAGAGAAAAAGTCAAAAATGGCAAAGAAAAGTCTTTTGAGGGAAAAGGAAAGAAATTGACCAAGAAAAAGGTCTACAGGGTTAAGAGAGTGATAATGGAAGGAAAAGAAGCACCGGAGGAGCACCGGTGTGGTCTTGCCTTTGTAGGAGAGTTACGTAAGGAAGTAACTAGGGCTAGGAGCTCAAGGGAGAGTTCTGGAAGTCAAAATGGGTTCCATGGTCAATGGATCTCAGGTGGATTCCTTCTAGGGGATTGAAAAGAACCATAGAGTGTGCCGAGAGGTTTAAAAAGGCTAAGGTTAGTCTTAATCATAGAAACTTGGCACACTAAAGGGAGGATTATAAAGAAAAAGGTGAAATTAGGATTTTAATTGAGACAAATTGATTTTAATGCCTAAATACCATATAACTTGATGCAATGAATGGACTATGGATGAGTATGGGAAGTAGCATCAAAGTGAGGTCCAAACTAGAACTTTTGGGAAGGGTTGTATGATACTTTTAGAGAAACTCGGAGTTTGTACCAAACTTGGGACTTGGGGTGACTTTGACTAAAATTATATTTTTCCCAAGTAAATATAGAATCCACAAATATCCCCACAAGATTTCAGAATTTTTGGGAATTTGTGGAATTAGTTAGGCATTTCTGAAATTCGGACTGAAAAACTGAAATTTAGAACATCAGACACCAGTCGACTGGCTGGAAACCCACAGAATGTAATTACACTCTGGCCCAGTCGACTGGCCCAGGGGCAGTCGACTGGTGCGCGGATTTTATAAAAGGAAAGGGCGCGCCGGGAAAGCCAAACCTAGGGTTTTGGCTGCTTATTCCCGGTGATTTTCTCTTCCTCTCAACTCCCCTTGCGTCCTAAGTCCGTTTCACGCCCTAAAATCAGTCCCTAAGGCCTCCTCTAACTCCGATCTACTTCTAGGGTTGGTGGAAAACCTCTTTTCTCAAGCCATTCTCTCAAAACCGAAAAACATGAAAAAGGCAGTCAAGAGGTATGATGATTTAAGGTTCATTTCTCCATTTAGACTTTGCATTGATACTAATATGATGTTTTGTGTATGTTTTCTTTGATATTTTCTCTTTTGGGGGGGGGGGTCACTTTAGTATACATGCATGTGTTCGGTATATTAGGGTTGTATCTAAGCGGTCTAGGGGTGAAGGTTCATCCCGACCAGGTCCCCAAGCTCCAGAGGAGTCAATATTTTGGAGCCGGGAGTGCAAGAAGAGGTTCGAGGAGAATGAGTTTGTTGTGTTGCCTTGTCGGTATCTTAACAAATCCTATTTTGAGGATAAAGCGCCACAAATTATTGAGATGGTAACTCATATTGGCATAGAACAATTGGTTTATTGCCAACACGACATTAACACTGATCTATGCAAGGAGTTCTATGCAAATTTAACTTGTATTGATTTAGACAATAATGTTTATGAATCAAGAGTAGTCGGCGTTACCATTCCTTTCACACCCATGATTTTAGCCAGTTTCTTAGAGTGTCGGGCGTCAAACAATGCCAACACCTATTTTCCAAATGTCATTGAGCCGCTTGAGTTTGAAAACATTACCATTGATCAGATTCATCTACACTATTTTAGAAGACATAAACATGAATCTGAGCGTACCTTTGATGCAAAGCTCATGCGTCCATTTAGCCATGTTCTGTATAAGATTGTTGTAGAGTGTATTCTACCCATTATCACTAAGGGGAGAGCAAGGATTCGACTACCTCACTTAGTGATGATGTATGCTCTTGAGAGACGATTGGACATAGATGTATCATTGCATGTGTTTGCCTCCATTTGTCATTTCTCCCAGAGTGTCAATGGGAAAATTTATATGCCCTTTTGCCACATGTTGACTGAGTTCTTCCAGCTATGATTTGGCATTCGTGTCACAAGTGGTCAGGTCAAACACCTGTCCAAGGAGTATGATCAATTTGGCACCCGCCAATTATCCTTGGCAGGGATTAAGTTTAAATAGGGGGCATTTGCTTGGAGGGAGCGCCCAGAGGCCGCTGATGCAGATGAGGGGCCCGCCGAGCTGGTCACCCCAGCAGAGATTACCCAGCTCCAGGCAGATGTTCACGCCATCCACGAGGACATTCACGGATGCCAGCAGACAGCACAGAGGCTTGAAGCAAAAGTTGATAGGATGACCAGCCATCAAGATGAGATGTACGAGATGATGCAACAGTGGCATCTCGCCTATCAGGCTCCTCCTCCTCCTCCCCCTCCTCCTCCTCCTCCTCCCTCTGGTGGTGATGATCGCATGTACTTCTGACTAGTCGATGCAGCTGTTGAGAGTGATTCCAGTGTTGAGAGTGTTTTGACCTGATGTTTTCTTATACCTCACAAACGCTTTATATTCTGATGTCTGTCTTTGGATGTTTTTCGGCCTTTATGTTTTGGGTCATATGTTATGGCTATGCTTATGTTTGATGCATGAACTATCTATGGGTTACTTCATTGTGTAAATTTATGACATGTGACTTATTTCATTAGTTTCTATTTGGTTTTTGCATTTTTATCATGCTCAATGATGCTTTAAATATTGCTTGAATATCTCTAAGTGTTAATGGATGGTTCTTTTATGATCATTATATATGTATTCATGATATGTTTGAAATTTCATGATAATTGCTATCTAATATGGTTTAGTTGAAAATCAAGAGGATACCATGTTTAGAAGAGATGATCATTAAAACATGAGGGAGTTTCTGTCAAAGTAAATACATTTATTTGAAAAATGGGGAGTTTGGGAATCATTTTGAATGCCAAATGGAGTTGCTAGAAAATGACAAGTCTAGAATATCATGATTAGAACTCTAGGTTGATACAAAGTTTGTTTTATTTGGGAATTTTTTGAGTTTGTACCGAAAGTCAAGCACGGTTGATATTTTTCATGAACTAAATTTTTCTAGGGTAGGAAATACCTTAACAACTGTGCTTGCAAAATTTCACATTTTTCCAGATTTTCTGAAATTTTTTATTCGTTTCTGAATTTCGGCTAAAATTTTGAAACCTATCGTATCAGTCGACTGCCCTGGGGGCAATCGACTGGTAATGTGGGCAGAATGGGTTTTTGGTGACTTCTGAAAGTTTTTTTCAGAAATAGGATTAAGTTCTATTTGGCAGCTAGAGTAGGGTTGCTTGGGGCAATCTTTTGATGGTGTCAAAGGGGGAGAACTTGGGTGTTAAGTTAGGTTTGGGTTGAAACTTAACTTAGGTTTGGTTACAAAATTTTAGAGTTAAGTTGGGAGAACTTAACTTAGGATTAGCTATAAGGATTGAAATTTGGGAGAAAGCATAGGTTAAGGGGGAGGTTGCCATTTATGTGTTATGCTTGAATTTCAATTGCTTTTGCTATTGTTATTGCTATATGTTTATCTAACTTAACATATTGCCACACATCAAAAAGGGGGAGATTGTTGGGGCAATCGGCCCTGAGATGATCTGGAGGATCATGATATTTTGATGACTGGGCTATATGGTTAAGTTAGGATTTGTGGTATTCTCACATGTGTACATGAGTGTGCAGGTGTACAGGTATGCATGCACTTGGTTGATGTCTTCAGGTGAAGGATGACATGGAGGTATGCTGAAGGCTTACGTGCGCATCTGAGGGACCATTGATAGAGGAGATGATGAGCCGAGGGACGCGGACTTCGAGGCGTACGTGAAGGGTGGCATGGAGGCAAGCTGAAGGCTTGCGTGCGCATCCGAGGGACGAGGGCCAAAGATGAAGAGGGCGTGAAGGCAACAGTCAAGACTGCTGGTGAAGAGTCAACTAGGTTGAGAGAGGCTGAGTATGGGTGCTTGTACTCAGGGGCTAAGCCAGGAGGGTTTGAGTGTGAAAGAGACTTGTACTGTTGGGACCGGGTGCATGTTGACAAGGATACGGGTTCGTAAAATTTTAAATTTTTACGTGCAGCGGAATAATTAGCATAAAATAATTTCTCAAATTATTTTAACCATGTATCTAGCATGCAACTTTATGATGTGTGGACATGATCATAAATTAAAACGTTGCGGAAAAGTAAACTAATTTACTTAGTACCTCGCGTAACTCGAAGTAAGGGACGAGATCCAACCGTAGCGTCCCCTGGAAGCTCCGCCTCTATTTGCGTCCACGCCGAGTTCTCTTCGGGATGACTTCGCAAAGCCACGAGTTTTGTGTCGACGAGAACTACTAGATTCTCCAAAGACACAACTAGAAAATCAAGAGAGCAGGATGGAAACTAACCACCAAGTAACGGAATCAAAATTCCGGGAAAGGAAGGAAGGAGTCGCGATCCGCTTCTTCTTCTTCTTCGGCACGAACTTGGTGGAGGAAACTCACGGGCACCCTAGGTGCTTGCGCCGGCCCTAGGGGAGGAGAGAGAGCCGGCCCTAGAGAGAGAAAGGGCGCCGGCCCTAGAGAGAGAGAGAGAGTTAGATAGAGAGAGGGAGAGAGTTAATCTCTTGATCAATCAATTAAGGAAATCAAGCCTAGCCTTGGTTCCTTTATATAGTAGCCTCTCCCTTGCCAAGTCTCCCCTTTAACGGAATTTTTCATAAGAAATTTATCCTATAAATTTTCTTTATGAATTATTCCGTTTAAACCAAGTTTTATTATAACTAATTTTATAATAAAACAAATACATCTCTCCTTTTATTATGGAATAAATTTTACAAGAAATTTATAAATTTTCTTTATTATGGTAAAATCAATTCATAATTGATTTTATAGAATTAAAATAAACCATTCCATGGATCATTTTAATTTCCATAAAAAAGAATAAATTTCTATAAATTTCTTCATATAAATTTCTTTATACAAATTTATTTATCCATAATTTATAAAACAAATCGCGCTAGATTTATTTTATTAATTAAACCAAATAAATTGGTTTCTCCCCAAGTGGTGGCCGGCCAAACCAAAGAGGGTTGGCACCCTCTTTGGCCGGCCAAACCGAGCCGAACCCATCGCGAATTAAACTCATTTAATTCGCCCAATAAGCCTTCAAAAGACTTAGCCATTTTTAGCTTCCGTTGCGCCTCTGATTAACTCAGATTCGACTTATTTCTCTTGATCGGAAAATCCAATTTTCAACTCGTTTTAAATCCCTCGGATTACTCATAGTGCGTGTGACTAAATAGGCTTTCGATTTATGTTGGCCGTCTATAATCAACTAATTATAGAACGATCATGAGTGGCACCTAGTAGTACATCATGACCCCTAATTAATCGAAAGATCAACGGTTGACCTCAGAAGTAATTCTGAAACCCTTCAGCAGCTCTAATGAATCGTGCCCCATTCCCTTCACCATCTTATACCCACTTGGTTCAGGACATGGTCTGTGTGTGTCAGTCCCCACTAGGCTGACTACGTCACACCTAGCCCAAGTAGTGTCTTTCTCGTCCTTTGGATTTCTAATTACTCTCATGTATTTAAGAGACTCATACTCTAAACATGACATGCTCTGGCCAGAGGCTTTGAGTAACAATCCGACGATAGGCCTGGGTATACATCTCCTCGCAAGGAGTGGTGAATCCTTTGTAGGCTGTTCAAATATCTTTGGGCACTTCGGCTTATACCCAATCATCCTGGGTCCACACCTCCTTGGAGATGCTTGCTTAAGATGTTAAAGTATAAGTCTCCATGACCAAGATGACTTGAACACCGCAAGTCAAAGGAACATCGCACTTAAGCTACAGTAAGTGTTGGGACCGGGTGCATGTTGACAAGGATACGAGTTCGTAAAATTTAAAATTTTTTTTACGTGCAGCGGAAGAGTTTGCATAAAATAATTTCCTAAATTATTTTAACTTCGTATCTAGCATGCAACCTTATAGTGTGTTGACATAATCATAAAATAAAACTTTGCGGAAAAGCAAACTAATTTACTTTATACCATTCGTAACTCGAAGAAAAGGGACGAGATCCAACCGTAGCGTCCCTTGGAAGCTCCGCCTCTATTCGCGTCCACGCCGAGTTCTCTTCGGGATGACTTCGCAAAGTCACGAGTTTTGTGCCGACGAGAACTACTAGATTCTCGGAAGGCACAACTTAGAAGAACAAGAGAAAAATTAGGAAACTAACCAACGAAGTAACGGAATCGAATTCCGAGAAGAGAGGAGTCGCTATCCGCTTCTTCTTCTTCTTGTTCGGGTTCTCCTTCTTCTTGATTGCTCACGCCAACTTCAAAGGGGGGAAGTTGTTTGGTGCGCCGGCCCTAAACCACTAGGGTGGGTGCCGGCCCTAGGCAAGAGAGGGAGAGGGAGAGGAGAAGAGATTAAGAGAGAGAGGGAGAGAATAATTAATCTCTTGATTAATTGATTGGAATAAGGGCTAGCCTTTGGTTCCTTTATATAGTAGCAACTCCTTTGCTAAGTCTCCCTCTAAACCGAATTAACGGAATTAACGAAATTAGTTATAAGAAATTTATCTTATAAATTTTCTTATTAATTATTCCGTTTAAACCGAGTCTTTATTATAAACCAATTTATAATAAAACTAATTCTTCTTCTCTTTAAATTATGGAATAAATTTTTATAAGAAATTTATAAACTTTCTTATTATGGAAAAATCAATTCATAATTGATTTTATAAAATTAAAATAAACCAATTCATGGATTATTTTAATCTTCCATAAAAGAATAAATTTCTATAAATTTTATTTATATAAATTTCTTTATACAAATTTATTTATCCATAATTTATAAAATAAATCGCACTAGATTTATTTTATTAATTAAACCAAAATTAATTGGTTTTCTCCTCTTATTGTGGTCGGCCACCAAAGGGGGTTTTGGCACCCTCTTTGGCCGGCCAAACCAACCCGAACCGCCGCGAATTAAACTCATTTAATTCGCCCAAAAAGCCTTCGAAAGACTTAGCCATTTTTAGCTTCCATTGCGCCTCTGACTTACTCAGATTCGACTTATTTCTCTTGATTGGAAAATCCAATTATCAACTCGTTTTAAATCCCTCGGATTACTCGTAGTGCGTGTGACTAAATAGGCTTTCGATTTATGTTGGCCGTTTATAATCAACTAATTATAGAACGATCATGAGTGGCACCTAGTAGTACATCATGATCCCCAATTAATCGAAAGATCAACGGTTTGACCTCAGAAGAAATTATTCTGAAACCCTTCAGCAGCTCTAATGAATCGTGCCCCATTCCCTTCACCACCATATACCCACTTGGTTCAGGACACGGTCTATGGTGTCAGTCCCCACTAGGCTGACTACGTCACACCTAGCCCAAGTAGTGTCTTTCTCGTCCTTTGGATTTCTAATTACTCTCATGTAAGAGACTCGCACTCTAAACATGATATACTCTGGCCAGAGGTTTTGAGTAACAATTCGACGATAGGCCTGGGTATACATCTCCTCGCAAGGAGTGGTGAATCCTTTGTAGGCTGTTCAAACATTTCGGGCACTTCGGCTTATACCCAATCATCCTGGGTCCACACCTCCTTGGAGATGTTTGCTTAAGATGTTAAAGTATAAGTCTCCATGACCAAGATGACTTGAACACCGCAAGTCAAAGGAACATCGCACTTAAGCTGCAGTAAGAACTTCATTGACATATCTTTATAGATAACCATATGAAGTTTTACAGCTAGTCACTCTAATGAACTAGTTCCCTTAACTAGCATCCATGTTTATCTCCGGACATCCCAATGTCACCAGCCAGTGAAAATCAGCTGATTAGAGATTAACCCATGCTAGTCTCAACAGAATTGATAGTGTCCGTTTTTATCAATTCATCGACTAGGGATAATTTCAATACTTCACAATTGCACATTAGAGATAATCACTAGTTGTGATCCCATCACAAATTCTCTTATGCTGTGAGTTGTATTGCGGACATTCAGTAGATGAGTTTAAGATCCCAATCAAATACACAAAACATGTATACTCAAATAGTGAATTATCATTTATTAATATAAATGTTTACATCATAAGGCGATTGCCTTAGGACACTTCTCTCATATCACTAACAAACTCCCACTTGGCCTAATGCCAATCGCTACGGTATCCAATACCATAGGCTCTAACATGTCCCTCAAACTTGCTTTGAGGCAAGGCCTTAGTTAAAGGATCCGCTATATTCCTTTCAGTGGGAACTTTCTCAATTTGTATATCATTCCTACTTATAATCTCTCTGATCAGATGATAGCGGCGAAGCACGTGTTTGGATCGTTGATGAGACCTTGGTTCCATTGCTTGTGCAATAGCTCCATTGTTGTCGCAGTAAACCGGCACTGCTTCATCAATGGTTGGAACCTCATCAAGTTTTGAGACAAACTTCTTGATCCAAACTGCTTCCGTGGTATAATCCGCTACGGTGTCTTGTTTGGAACCATTACAACTTATTGCGCCTCCATTCAAAGTAAATACGTATCCAGACTGCGATTTGGAGTCATCCTTATCTGTCTGGAAACTGGCATCTATATACCCACGTATTACCATATCTCCTTCTCCATATATCAGGAACACATCCTTAATTCTTCTTAAGTACTTAAGGATTGTCTTTACAGCCGCCCAATGATCCATTCCCGGATCCGACTGGTATCCGCTTGTGACGCTCAAAGCATACGATACATCGGGCCTTGTACATAACATAGCATACATGATAGATCCTATTGCGGATGCATAGGGAATCTTATTCATGCAAATCCTCTCGTCTTCTGTGCGCGGACACATAGACTTTGAAAGTTTGATCCCATGACTGATGGGAAGGTAACCTTTCTTGGATTCCGACATGCTAAACCTTTTTAGCACTCGGTCTATATATGTAGACTGCGAAAGACCAAACAACCGTTTTGATCTATCTCTATAGATTCTAATCCCAAGGATATAGGTTGCTTCTCCCAGGTCTTTCATGGAGAAAGTTTTGGACAACCAAATTTTAACTGTCTGTAAGACTGATATATCGTTTCCTATAAGTAAGATGTCATCGACATATAATACTAGGAATACGACTGCACTCCCACTAACCATCTTGTACACACAAGGTTCGTCAGGATTTTGTGAGAAATCAAACTCTTTGATTGTCTCATCAAAACGGATGTTCCAGCTCCTAGATGCTTGCTTCAGTCCATATATGGATCGTCGAAGCTTGCATACTTTGGTTTTATCAACCGATGTGAAACCTTCAGGTTGTATCATGTATACATCCTCAAGTAGGTTTCCATTAAGGAAAGCTGTTTTCACATCCATTTGCCATATCTCATAATCATAATGAGCTGCTATGGCTAGGAGCATCCGAATGGATTTAAGCATAGCTACTGGCGAGTAGGTTTCGTCATAATCAATTCCTTGTTTTTGACGATATCCTTTTGCCACTAATCTAGCCTTAAAGGTAACTACATTACCTTCCATGTCGGTTTTCTTCTTGAAAACCCACTTACACCCTATGGGCTTAATCCCTTCAGGTGGGTTAACCAAGTCCCATACTTGATTTTCGTACATGGAATCCATTTCCGACTTCATGGCCTCAAGCCATTTGTCCCTTTCTGAACTTTTCAGAACATCTTCATAACTGATAGGTTCATCATCGCTTATGAGTAACACGTCGTTCGATTCACTTATGAGAAATCCGTATCTCTCTGGAATATTGCGTGTCCTATCATATCTACGAAGAGGTGGTGTTGTTTTAGGTTCAATTGATAGCTCATCACTATGAGTTATCGGTTGTGGGTCTAGACTAGGTGTCTCTGTAATGTCTATTGGAGTTTCTTGAACTTCATCAAGTTCAATCCACTCCCACTATTTTCTTGTAAAAGAAATTCTTTTTCTAGAAATACAGCATGCCTTGAAACAGACACCTTTTGCTCCAAGGGATGATAGAATTGGTAACCCTTCGTTTCCTTAGGATATCCAATAAATAGACACTTATCAGACTTAGCATCCAATTTGTCTGATATAGTCCGCTTCACATAAGCAGGACAACCCCATATCTTAAGGTGAGTTAAGTGAGGTTTCTTACTATTCCAAATCTCATATGGAGTAGTAGAGACTTCCTTGGTCGGGACTCTGTTTAGCAAGTAAACAGCTGTCTTTAGTGCATAGCCCCGAAAGGATTTTGGAAGAGTTGCATGATTCATCATAGACCTAACCATGTCCATCAAGGTTCGGTTGCGCCTCTCAGATACACCATTATGCTGTGGTGTATACGGCGGAGTCCATTGGGACAATATCCCATTGTCCCTAAGATAATCTTGAAACTCTTGACTTAAGTATTCACCACCCCGATCGGATCGAAGTATCATAATACTTTTGCCAAGTTGTTTCTCTACTTCATTTCTGAACTCTTTGAATTTCTCAAAAGCTTCAGATTTGTGTTTCATCAAGAACACGTACCCGAATCGTGAGTGATCATTGATAAAGGTGATGAAGTAGCTATAGCCTCCTTGTGCTAGAGTTGACATTGGTCCACATACATCAGTATGTATAAGACCAAGCAATTCTCCCACTGGATTACCTTTTCCGGAAAAGGGTAATTGGGTCATCTTGCCTTTTAAGCATGATTCGCATGTATCAAATGAACCAGGTTCAAATAATTACAGAAATCCACATCGGTGTAATTCGGTCATGCGTTTCTTACTTACATGGCCAAGACGACAATGCCAAGTGTAGGAGTCTATTCGATTATCTATTCGAGCACGTTTGTTACTAACTTCGATATTGAAAACGTCACTGGATAAATCTAACGTGTAGATGCCATTGCATAAAGTTCCATTCCCATAAAGAACGCCATTTAAAGTTATGTAACAACAATTGTTACTAAAAGTTAAATGATAACCCTTTTCATTCAAGCATGAAATAGATACAATGCTCTTTATTAACAAAGGAACGAAATAACAATTATCCAATTCTAAGACACGTCCAGTGGGGAGCTTTAGCAAATATGTTCCGATGGCAACAGCAGCAATCTTTGCTCCGTTTCCAACTCGCAAATTCGCTTCTCCTTTGACGAGTCTTCTTCTATTCCTTAGCCCCAGTATGTCATTACATATATGTGAGCTACACCCAGTATCAAGTACCCAAGTGTTTGAGGAAATAGAGTGACATTCAATAACGAAGATACTTGAAGAGGATGGGGCATCGGATGCCTTCTCTTTCAAGGACTCAAGATAAACCTTGCAGTTTCTTCGCCAGTGACCCTCCTTGTCACAGTGATGGCAAGTGCCTTTTAGGGTATTTTCAGTCTTTTTGGCCTTTTTCTTCTTTCCCTTATTCTGTTCATTGGCCTTCCTCTTAGAACCTTTCTTCGAGGAACCAACTAACAGTACCGTCTTTTGATCCTGCTTCACAGAAGGCTCTACAGTCTTCAGCAGTTTGAGCAACTCAGGAAACTGGTCTGGAGTTGTGTTTTCAGGAGGACGGTTGGGAAGTTGATCTTCGAGGACATAAGCAAGCTTCTTTGCCTTGAGGACTCTCCTCAGGTTTTGAAGCCAGTCCATGAAGTTCGGCCCAGTCAGTTTATTGGTGTCCAAATGGAACGCAAGTTTAAAGAAGACATGATCGAGTGATTAACCTAGAAATACAAATTGAGCTTATGTGAGAAGATTGATTAAAGAATGTATCAATATACATTAATAAAAATCCTATTTATTTTTCAAATTGAATAACCCTTTTTATCAATTCGGGAGATCATAGGAACATCTCCAAATAGGTTGATATCCAACCATAGATAAGATCAACCATGGCTGTGGCCATCAAGTTTTTCTTAACTATGAAGGTAGGTAATTATACCGATTACACATCACATATATGTAACTATCACTTTATGCTATCAACTAATTGAATGTTTGCATAAATCATTGGGTTGTTAACTCATTAACAAGTATGTATCATTATACATAGCACCCAACTGCACCTCTCTTTACATCGACCTTGGCTGTGGCACAACAAATCGATGCTCCAAGCTTAAGGCTGACCCATTAATCAAGAAATAGTTTTAACATGGTTGGAGCTCATTCAACCGCTTAGTCAGGCTTGGATGTGTCCACAACCAAAACTAATGATTGACCTCTGACTCGAACTATATTATTCATAAACTAATTCCATGGTTTGAACATGTTGAGGTTCAAGTCGGGCATGGATGTGTCCATCAACCCAATCGAGAAACAAAACTTCGGTTCTAACCATATTAATGGAAGATGTTAGCCTTAATATTTTGTAAGGGGTTTTTGGGTCTCATCTTTTCTAAGCACATTCATGACATAGAATTATGTCATGACTAACGATTTCCTTAATAATGTATGTATGTGACTTAATTTATCAAGTCTCATGAATTAAATTAGGAACCGGATTTCCTAATTATAATTTCATACTTTATTAAAGGAATTGTTTTGGGAAACAATTTCCTAAATTGTCATAATTAATTTCAGAAATAATATGTTCAAGACTTTGATTTCTCTAAATAAAATCTTATTAAATTAAGAGACAAATCCCTTAATTCAACTACATATTATTTTCATGAAAATCTTATTTAAGAATACTCAATAGGAAACCATTTTCCTAATTAATTTTGGAGACAACAATATGTAAGAGCATCACCTCTTCAACATATTTTATTCATGGATTTAATTAATTACAAGAAATTATTTTCTAAGGGTGGCTCCCCGAGGCTCAGATACCCAAAGAAAAGTAATGTGTTGTAAATCTAATTGGACAGCTCCCCGAGGCTCAATCCAAATCAAACATGACAATTTCAATTAAAAATTAGGAAATTAAATTACAACAACTAACTTTAAATTGGACGGCTCCTCGAGGCTCAATCCAAAATAAAGAATTTTGTTGTCAATTTAAAGACTAATTCAAATTTAATTGTCAATTAACTGTCCATGAATTTGTCAAGACTTTCTTAAAAGAAAGTGCCCAAAATTGCGAGATTTCATAAATTGGTTTTCAGAATAATTGTAAGTTTCTGTTACAAAGAAAACTTACATATTTCTAAAATTAGAAAATTTCTAAAATTAGAAAAATTTCCAAAATTGGAAAGTTTCCAAAAATGGGAAGTTTTCACAATTATTATAAAATTTCAGAAACCAGAAAATTTCAAAAGTTTGCGAAATTTCATGAGGAATTTCCAAACTTTGAAATTCCTAAATCTAAAATTTATCATAATTGGAAAGTTTCCATAATTGAAAAATTTTCCAAAATTGAGATCATGACAAAGTGTTCCGCAAAACAATTATATGATCATGTCGAACACTAACCGGCTCTGATACCACTGTTGGGACCGGGTGCATGTTGACAAGGATACGAGTTCATAAAATTTAAATTTTTTTTTACGTGCAGCGGAAGAGTTTGCATAAAATAATTTCCTAAATTATTTTAACTTCGTATCTAGCATGCAACCTTATAGTGTGTTGACATAATCATAAAATAAAACTTTGCGGAAAAGCAAACTAATTTACTTTATACCTTTCGTAACTCGAAGAAAAGGGACGAGATCCAACCGTAGCGTCCCTTGGAAGCACCGCCTCTATTCGCGTCCACGCCGAGTTCTCTTCGGGATGACTTCGCAAAGTCACGAGTTTTGTGCCGACGAGAACTACTAGATTCTCGGAAGGCACAACTTAGAAGAACAAGAGAAAAATTAGGAAACTAACCAACGAAGTAACGGAATCGAATTCCGAGAAGAGAGAAGTCGCTATCCGCTTCTTCTTCTTCTTGTTCGGGTTCTCCTTCTTCTTGATTGCTCACGCCAACTTCAAAGGGGGGAAGTTGTTTGGTGCGCCCGGCCCTAAACCACTAGGGTGGGGCGCCGGCCTAGGCAAGAGAGGGAGAGGGAGAGGAGAAGAGATTAAGAGAGAGAGGGAGAGAATAATTAATCTCTTGATTAATTGATTGGAATAAGGGCTAGCCTTTGGTTCCTTTATATAGTAGCAACTCCTTTGCTAAGTCTCCCTCTAAACCGAATTAACGGATTAACGAAATTAGTTATAAGAAATTTATCTTATAAATTTCTTATTAATTATTCCGTTTAAACCGAGTCTTTATTATAAACTAATTTATAATAAAACTAATTCTTCTTCTCTTTAAATTATGGAATAAATTTTTATAAGAAATTTATAAACTTTCTTATTATGGAAAAATCAATTCATAATTGATTTTATAAAATTAAAATAAACCAATTCATGGATTATTTTAATCTTCCATAAAAGAATAAATTTCTATAAAATTTTATTTATATAAATTTTATCCATAATTTATAAAATAAATCGCACTAGATTTATTTTATTAATTAAACCAAAATTAATTGGT